>JAFEMH010001456.1:227500-470699 GCA_022495995.1 Adenophora triphylla var. japonica | reverse complement strand
TCCCGCGTTGATTCCCACCCACTCTATCTCATCTCTTTCCCCTCTATTTTTTTTTTTTCCAATTTTTTTTTTCAAATAATTTCATTTTAAAAATATATATAAATTTCAAAATAACTCATATTTAAAATTATTTACCGAAAATATCGACTTTTTAAAAGTCGCTACGGGGGTGTAGCGATTTCAACATATTACACGTTGATACTCGCTACACCGTGTAGCGCAGTTTAAGTGATTAGGGGTTTTAGCGTTTGAATTAAGACGCCGTAATTAAAAAAAGTGAACTTGCTACACCGTGTAGCTAGTTTGATCGATCGGAGTTGTCAACTCTCGCTACACGATGAAGCGAAGTTTAAGATGATTTCCATTAGATAAGGTTTCTTATGCGATTCATTTCTCATTCTCTCGGAGCAAACCTTCTCTCTCACCAAACCTCTGAAGATATCACTCAAAGGCATCCCAAAGTTTCTCAAGTCTTTGGGAGTTCCGGGATCTGGATGCATCGTGCGTTTTCTTTGGGAACAAAGGAAGCGGCATTATTACAGATCCGTCCCGCATAGCTAATCACTTCTTTACCTTTTGGTTGGGGCGGGAGGCTGTGTTGGAGGTGGAAGAAACCCGTTACTCGTACGCCAAACGGAGTGCGGCGGTCGAGCTGGCCGATTGTAAGCCTTTTCGAACTTAGCCCCGGAATTAACCATTGCACGCAAAGTCGGGACAGTAGGGAAGTGAGTGATGGATGCTCTCAAATGCGGCTTCAAGCATGACCGAAAGCATGTCTAAGCTGCTTCCTCGGCGAGGAGGAGGAAGACTGGCCATTTCACATTTTAAGCTTCGGGTTCCACCTTTTATAGAAATCCCCAATATTCTCATCGAGTATTTGCGCACCGTTGTCCGCAGCTCGACTACGTTTGTTTCCCATTCCAAGTTGGCTTCATACTTATCTTTGTGAAAGCACTGGTAATCTGTTCCCAAGTAGCCCTAGCTAAAGTGCCAATCAGGAAAAAACCATTTTAAAGCCCCCCCGACTTCTCAAAGAGATCAAGTAGTCGGCCCAATCAGCTATTGGTTTACATTTGCATCCCTTAGCTTTCATTGCCAAAGCCAGTAGGTGTCCAAGCTGAGTTTTAGTGGCACACACTTCCATCAAACAAGTTCTCGAGATTGGGGCATCACGAACTTGTGAGGCAGGGTACACCGAGTCGGGATCCGTAGGCCGAAGAGCAGTGTTCCTTTTGACCCGGTCACCCGCCGATCTGCGCTTTCATTTCCTTGTGTTGCTCCACGAACCAAGCCAATTGGGACTAGATCCAAAGGTGGAGCGGGAATGCCCGAGCACGATATTTGAGCCAGGAAGAGGACTAGGTTGTTTGGTGGTGCATTGGTGGAAGGAATACCATATCCCGGAGCATAGGTGAAAACCCAGTCCTTGGCCCTAAATTCACCACGCTGGGAGTATAGGCAGTGAGCTTGGGCAAAAGCGCGGATGAGAACCCAGCCGACTTCTTTGTTGGCTTCCAATCGGCAGAGAGGAAGATGGAGGCAGATCCGAGGTGCAGCCGCCAGATGGCTTGGATTTTCGGAAAGTGGAGGCCCGTGGCAGTAGGCTTAAGTGCGAGGTGCCGTCCCCTGGTTGTTGACCTGACCATGGCTGGTCATGTGGGCGCAGGGATGCATAACCGAGAGGATCTTGTGGCCCCGGTGATTACGATGAAACCGGGATGGGGGCTTGGTAACCCATTGAACCTCGAGTGAGAAATGGGTTTGTGGAAGCCGTGTGAGGCAGAAATTTGAGCTAGCATCATTCGAGTGAGGGGCTCCCCCGGCCGTTGCCCCGAACCAAACTCCGTGGTGGTATTCCGAACCTGTTCTGTGAAGGTCCTGGATTGATTGAGTCCCAACCAAGAGGTGCGGATCCCCATTTCTTGTGGCATTCTGAGGCACCCCCAACCATGGAGAAGACATTCCGCACTTGACTTTGTCCCACCGAGAGGCTGTGAACCGGACTCGTCCCGTCGAGTCGCCTGCATGGATCCGGTCAGTGGTCTGCGCAAATGGGTTTGGTGACCTGAGGTCGAGGAGCATGGAGCTCTGTGTGGTAGTACCATAGGAGGTTGGTGGTGGCATCCTCGGGAGTAGTTCTGGGGCGACTCAAGATTGGGACTCGGGGTTCTCTTCTTCTTCCACGGTGAAGGTGCCATCGTACTGATTTGCCGCGTACCCAAACCATGGCTTCCCTTAATAGCCTCCATGAGGCTATTCAGTGCAGAGTTCCAGTATGTATCGCGCTTCTCATCTGTTCTCGGCTAACTCGGATTCCACGCTCCAGCTGCTCATTGCTTTGAGGAGTCCCGGGAGGCGGAGTGACGTTGAACCCCACAGTCGTTATCGGGCGATGCGTATGACATTACCGAAATGCGGAGTTGGGAACAAACGTGGTGAAGGCTTGACGATGCGCCTTGACTCTTCCCAACTAATCAAACGTTGACTCGCGCGTCCGGAACCAACCTTTGTGAGGAGCCGCGGGGAAAAGGTACGAGGGTTACCAGATGTCCGGGAATTGGAAGGAAAGGGGTGCAAGTGTTTCGGGCTGGGGCTCATGCAACTTATCTGCGAAGTTATTTTGTTCTCGTTTACTTAAAACATGTTTTATTAACCTAGCATCGGTATGGAAAAGATTGCTCTCTTTTTCTTTTTTTCGCAAAGCTACTCTCGGGGATCCTGGATCGGTGGGCCCCGTCACTACGCCTATAAGCTTCCTCGTATTCCACCCGTATTTCTCGACCTCCCGGGGTGGGCGTCACCGGGCGAGGGTCCTATAGGGCAAGCGGGTCCCACCGACCGTAAAGAACGATCCTAAAAGTGCGGCAAGTGGTAATCGAGTCTTAACTGAGCATTCGACTGTAAATTACGGGACAAAGCCGTACGTCAAAAGTCAAGATCATTGTCCGAGGAGCTCGACGAAAGAGCTTTCGGCATGATTTGGGACTCGATAAATGTCCACGATTGATCTTGACTTGTCGTCAATTAGGCCGTAATTAGGCATGGAATAATCATTAATCCTTGATGACTCAAGTGTCAAGGTGCCGGAAGTCGAGCTGTATAATTTGTGCCGCCGTAGCCGAAGTCAAGCGCGCCTGGTCAGCGCTTTATCTCGGTCAAAGTCCGCTATGGCGGAGAAACCGGCGAGAACTTCGGACTCGACAGTTAGGGTCCCCAGAAAGATATTTGAAGTGTTTATGCCGACAAAGGCTTGAAAGGAAAGGTCTATACACGAGACGGGGCATGACACGCACTGGACTAAAACCAACCGGGTCTCGGACAAAGTGTGTCACGGACAAGTGCATGGTCGACACGAGGCTCCATGGGATGTTTGGGTAGTCCCGTGCTTGCACCCGAGAGGCGTAATAAGACCAAACGGGCCGCGACAAGGATTTCCCCGGGTTAGGGACGTAGTGTGCAGTGTAAGATCACGTGCGCGTAGTGTGCAAGCAGTCTATTTTCTTTTTCTGAGTAAAATAGAAATTTTTCATGTGTCTTAAAAATATGATGCATGATTTTTTATTTATTTTTTTTGAAAATCTTTTTTTTTTTGAATTTTTTTTTTTTGAATTTTTTTTTTTGAAAGTAAATGCACACATAAGCACATAAACATAAAAATTCCGACAGTTAGGGACATGATTCCGACAGTCAAAATTTTGACTTTTTCCGAGGCGGCCAAAACAACACGAAAACGTGCAAAAATCAACACACACAACAAATAATTTTTTTTAATGCCGGGACGGAAGCTTGACCCTCAAAAGCTTTTCCCTTTTTTTTTTAAAGCGACGATACCGGTACGTGGGATTGTTAAACCACAATTTATCCCCGACTCGTGTTAGGAGGCGGTAACGGGAAGTTTAATGGTTTCCACCGATATACCAAATATCATTTTTTAAGAAAAAGCTTATTTATTTCCCAGCGGAGTCGCCACTGTGATGTACCCGATTTTTGAAATCAAACGGAGTCGCCACGCCATTTTTGTTTTAAGGGCCAAAACTTTGAAAAATGCCCGAGATTAGAGATTTGGGTTCGGAGGTCACGTTACACGCCGGGAAGGACGTTAGTGCACTCCGGAATGCCTCGTAAACGAGTCTTCCAAGCTAAAAACCATTTGTGTGTGTGTGTGTGTGTGTGTTACTTTGGCCAAAATAAGTTGAAACTGAGGAAAGTAAAAATTGGGAATTTTTTATTAGACTTTGAACAGATCCCATGATTTTTGGTGTGATTTTTGGGTTGAGATTTGGTACTCAAAAGATTTTTGGAAGTTGAAAACCATTTCTGCCAGAATGAAAAAGGCAGTGGACACTTGATTTTGAAATGGACTTTAGGGCTTGAAAACTCCAGAATCTGGGAAACGTCCGAGAATAAAAAATGTTCAAAACACCTTAAATAAGATTTCTTTGAAAGAAATTTCCATTTTGGAGATGATTTGAGGGAGAAAAACCTTCTGGGAATCTCAGATGTGCAATCTGGATTTCCAGAAACTGATGAACTGACCTTTAAAAGAAAATTTGAAAAAGGGAGTTTTACTCACGTAAAAAATAAAGTAAAAATATGTATGGAAAGATCTGGATGTTGTCTACAAAAAGTGTTTTGTAGTCAACACAAATTTCCAAGTTTATCTGTGTCCAAAAATTTAGACAATGGGCTGAGGTCTTGGAAAATTGCTACTGGACAGCAACTTCTCAAGAAGGAAAATGTGATTTAAAAGGGGGTTTTACATCCATGCTTGTCCCCATTTCCCTAGGTTTTGATTAGTAGTCACTAGACATTTTAGTGGTGATCTACTATATCAAACCATCCTTGGGGTACATTAGGACTTAAGCATTTCATTTGCTTGGGAAGGGGAATTTTGTAAAGATGAAATTAAAGAGAAAAATCAACTAGAGATTTAAAAATGTGGACCATTTGAGATGGTCATTCATGAAGATGAACTTCAAGATGACCATCTTGGGTCAAAACGTAAGTTAAACTTGACATAAAGTAGATCAAAGTAAGAATAACAAGATGAACAAGAAGTTGAAGGAGTTTTAGGGTTTAAAGAAGGAGGGCTTTACCAATGGTGACACCCTATCTTTCTAGGCTTGGAATTTGACTTGAGGAGTATCAAGATTTGGTGTTTGACTTGAGGAGTATCAAGATTTGGTGTTTTGGATTTGTGTTTGAGTGGATTCAAGGCTTGAATGTGTTTAGGGTTTGATGATAGAGTTGGTCAAAGAGAAAACAAGTAGATAACACTTAAGTCCTCTATGTTTTCTCTCTAATCCTCCTCTTAAGGGGAGATTGAAGCTTGGGCTTGTGTATGAATGAGAGTGATTTGAGGATATTTGGAGTGAGTGGGATTTGGGAAAGATTCAAGAAAAAATGGTGGCAATTCAAGGGAATTCCCACTGTTTTCTCCCTATTTTTTGCCAAGGTGCAGTTGCTGTGAGTGAATTGTCTTGTGTAAACTGAGAGAGGAGGGTTCAATTTATAGCCCTCTGAAATTGACAAACATGTCCGCGCGGATGGGATTGTTAGCGTGCACTGTTCATTAATTACAGCTTCAGGCTTTGGACAGGAAGAATAAAATTCAAAAATCCAGCAGTTTATGTTTTTCAACTTGCCCAATTCGGATTTTTCCAATTTCTTTTGCATTTTTGATTCCTTTCCATGGTTTATCTTTTTTTGGCAATCCTTAATCTACCCTTACTTGGTTAGAAATGTTAGGAATGTTAGGAATTGTTAGGAATGTTATAACTTTCGTTAATTTTCTAACGAAAATACTAACAAGCTCAAATTGGAGCACTTACAGGAGTTAATTAGGACGACTTACATCTTTAGCATCTTGATCACAAGAAAACCCAGTTTTGAGCATGGTGGCCTCCACATAAATGGCCAGGTTGATCTTATGGCCGAACTTGTGAGTTGCGTCGGTGACACTTAGTCCTTCGGCACCGTACCCGACCAATATCACCTTTTAATCACCTACTAAGGTATGGGGACTAACTTTTCAATTTTGACAATTTATGGCCTAAAATGCCAAAATTTATCAATTTAGGCTTTTTGACGAATTCGTTAAAAAACTCAGTTAAGTCGTCATGTTCACGCACATGCAACTTTATAGAAGGTAATTCAGTAATTTTATGATGGCAAGACCCAATTTGACCAGATTTTGCAATTTTTAGTCCCTAAATTGATTTAAATCTAACTTTGGTACATCACAGTTCGAGTCCCCAATTTGAGAATACATTACGAGTTTAAATCATATCTTGTCATTAAAAAAATAAAATAATTTAAGATTTATAATTTAATTTATAATTTAGGGTTTTTAGCCTGCACATTAATTTAGAAATTATGATTTATTTTAATATTTATGATGTACACATTAATTTAGGTTCTTCGATTAATTTATGATAAAATTAGATAGCGATAATAGAATGTAATGCTATAAACTTAAGAAAAAATTAATTTCTTAACTCTAATTCAATCATAGAACTTAAATTGTATATCATAAATTCTAATTGAGTGTAATGTCTATCTTGTCATTTTAATAAAATAATTAAATTAAATTCTATGATTGAATTAGAGATAAGGAATTACACATTTTTTTAGGTTTATAGACATAACACTCAATGACCTCCATCTAATTTTATCATAAATTAACTAAAGAACTTAAATTAATGTGTACATCATAAATATTAAATTAAATCATAAACTATAAATTAATGCAAGCTAAAAATCCTAAATTTGAAATTAAATTATGAACCTTATTTGTTTAATGACAAAATATGGTCTAAACTTATAATTTATTCTCGAATTGGGGCATGAGTTGGGGTGTACTCTATTCAAATTGGGGCCCAAAATTAGGTTTATATCAATTTAGGGCTTGAAAATTGTAAAATATTGTTATTTTTGGGTCTTGCCCCATAAAATTACTAGATTACCCTATAAAGTTGCATGTTCATTGTACATGAAGATTTAACTGAATTTTTTAACGTATTTCGCCAAATGCTCTAAATTGAGCAAATTTAGGCACTTTAGGCCCTAAATTGTTAAAAATGGAAAGTCATACTCCGATTAAGATTAGGGACCTGCTATATAAGACTTCAAGCCTTATTTAGGCACTTTAGGCCCTAAATTGTTCTTGCTGGTAGTGAATTGTGCAATGCAATTAATTTCAAAATAAATACTCCCTTCTGTCTCGATAATAGCTTCACCATTTTGGTCCAAGACGCAAATTAAGGGTGGAGAAAATATTGTGAGTGTAATAGTAAAATAGGAGAGAGAATGCGTGAAGGAAATAGTAAATTTGAAAAGTGTTGTGAGTGTAATAGTAAAATAGGAGAGAAAATGAGTGTGTGGAATAGTAAAGATTATTTGCCATTATAGGAAAGGTGAAACTTCTAACGGGACGCCCTTTTAGGAAATTAGTGAAATTTTTATTTGGGACGGAGAGAGTATATGTTATCCGTGAGCACCCCAACCCGGGACCTAATCGCGTGTCCCGAGCTTGAGAAGCTCAAACTAAGAAAATCCATCCGATATTTTTAAAACTTTTATTTGCCTTTAAAAGAAAAACCAATTCTAAATTTTTCATAAACAAAATCAAATAATAATATCTCCACTTGGAGGAATTTAAACAAATACTATAATAACCATACTTGATTAATTACATTGAAAATTCTAATTAACATTGTTTGACAAAAGAGTTTTCCTTACAACTTATAAAAGGGTAATACTTAAATATGACTCCGACAACCCACTCATACACTACTTAAATGTGTCATTTAGCGACGGAAATAACAATGACGGACAGATTCCGTCGCTATTTAGCGACGGAATATAGTATTTAGCGTCGGAATTATTTTCAAGGCGTCAAATTTAGCGACGGAATTTAATTCCGCCGCTTAAATTCCGCCGCTAAAAAGAATATTCCTCGAATATTCGTTTATTTCCGCCGCTAATTTGGCGGTTGATTTACCGACGGAATATTCCGCCGCTAAATCTTTAACAAATGACGGAATTATTCCGGTGAAAATATATCATTTTTTATTTTTTAATTATCGGCGCCAGGAAATATTCCGACGCCGAAATTAAAATATTTTTTATTTTTCTTTTTCGAATATTACACCGACGGAATATTTCCGACGGTGAAATTAAATGCTTTTTTTTTTTAATAAACACCGACGGAATATTTCCGCCGCCGATAATTTAATAATTTTTTATTTATCGCGACGGAAATATTCCGTCTGTTTAATAAAAAAAAAAATTCAAAATTTCCGTGAGAAAGACCGCCGCCCACAATGCAAGGGGCGAAATGGTTGTGACAGAGAAGAAGGTCTTGGAAGTGGTTGTGGAGAAGGGTATGCAAAATGGACAGAAAATTACATTCCTGTGAGAAGCCGATGAAGCTCCTGACACTCTTATCGGCGCTCATTTAAAATTTCAAAATTTCCGAACGAACAACAAGCGTATAATCCAATTCAAACTTTCAAACCAAATTAATCGACACCTAGCCTCTAAATCCCTCACTCCCATCCTCTCTCTCTCTATCTCTCTCCAAAGAATTGAATTTGAAAAAACAAATATCGAGCCGCTTCTTACCCCGGTGCTATTTCATCTTTAATTTCGTGTAATTCCACATTTCAATTCTCTCCCTTCCCGTCTGGGTCCGAACTGGGTTCGACTTATGAGACAATAATCTCCAGAGTGTTGTCTAATAGTTGGTTAGTTTCCTAATTTTGGACTAATCTTGTTTTTGTTTTATTTTGGATAAAAATTTAAAATTGTATGCAATTTACCAATTTGGGAAAAGCTACAAAAACCCTTGCAATTCTTATATCCCCTAACCCCTAACCCCTAAACCCTAAACCATAAACCCTAAACCCTAAACCCTAAACCCTAACCCCTAAACCCTAACCCCTAAACCCTAACCCCTAAACCCTAAACCCTAAACCCTAAACCCTAAACTCCTATACCCTATACACCCTATACCCACGACACTCTTCATTTGGAGACATAGTCTTTGTACTACAATAGAAAGAGCACCCAAAGTTTAAGCGAAAGGGTGATGACATATTTGTTGAGCACGCGTTGACCCTTATCGAGGCATTACGTGGCTTCCAATTTATCTTGACTCATCTAGATAACAGTGCCTCCTCATCAAATCCCAACCTCGGAGAAGTTGTTAAGCCGCATCAATTCAAGGCAATAAATGACGAAGGGATGCCAATGTACCAAAGACCATTCTATGAGGGGCAAATTATACATCCATTTCTCACCGACTTCCCAGATTCCTCGACTCCGAGCAACGCAAGGCTCCTAGAGGCGTGTGCCGCCTCCTAAGCCTTCATCGCAGAAGACATTTATATGGAGCTTGGATGAGTGCGAGGAGACAACCCTTCACGATGTCAACATTGAAGCTTACGATGTAGATGATGACATGCACGGTGGCAAATGGGGGCCAGAGTGCCGGTGTGCTCGGCAAGAATGATGTGGGTCTTTATTTTCCTGGATATCTTAATTAGTTATGACTTATGAGACAATAATCTCCAGAGTGTTGCCTAATAGTTGGTTAGTTCAGTAGTTTTGGACTAATCTTGTTTTTGTTTTATTTTGGATAAAAATTTTAAAATTGTATGCAATTTACCAATTTGGGAATAGCTACAAGAACCCTTGCAATTCTTATATCCCCTAACCCCTAACCCCTAAACCCTAAACCCTAAACCCTAAACCCTAAACCCTAAACCCTAAACCCTAAACCCTAAACCCCTAAACCCTAAACCCTAACCCCTAAACCCTAAACCCTAAACCCTAAACCCACAACCCACAACCCTAAACCCCTAAACCCTAAACCACAAACCCTAACCCCTAAACCCTAACCTAAACCTAACAAGCCTAAACCCTAAACCTTTTAACCCTAACCCCTAACTCCTAACCCTAACCCACAAACCCCCAAACCTAAACCACTAAACCCTAACCCTAAACCCTAAACCCTAAACCACACATGTAACCCTAAACCCTAACCCTAAACCCAAACCTAACCCTGCTCCAAACCCCTAAACCCCAAACCCTAAACCCTAAACCACCAAACCCTAAACCCTAACCCCTAACCCTAACTCCCTGAAACCACACAACCCTAACCCCTAAACCCCAACCTAAACCCCAACTCCTAACTCTAACCCACAAGCCACTAAACCACAAACCCTAAGCCACACAAGCCCTAACCCCAACCTAAACCTAAACCCTAACCCCTAACCTCAACCCTAAACCTAAACCCTAAACCTAACCCTAAACCCTAAACCCTAACTCCTGGGCATTCCCCTAAACCCTAGTGGTAACCCTAAAGCCCTAAACCCTAAACCCACTGGGGCGTAGTGGTATAGGGTATAGTGGCATGTGTGAGTATAGGTATAGGGTATAGGCATGGGTATAGGCATAGGCATAGGTATTGTGGTATAGGGTGGCATAGGGCATGTATAGGCATAGTGGCATAGGGTAAGTGGGCATGTATAGGCATGTGGCATGTGGCACAGGGCATGTAGGCATGCACAGGCATGTGGGCATGTAGGCATAGGGCAGCATAGGATGGCATAGGGCATAGGGTATACAGTGGCATAGGGCATAGAGGCATGTGGGCATAGGGCATGTGGCATAGGCATAGGGCCATAGGGCATAGGGCATGTATAATAGGGCATAGGGCATGTGGCATAGCATGTAGTGGCATAAAAAGTAGTGGCATAGTTACAGGCATGTGGCATGGCATAGGGCATAGGTGGCATGGGCATGTATAGGGCATGTGCATGTGGCAGGGCATAGGCATAGGCATAGGGCATAGGGCATGTATAGGCATGTAAGTAGGGCATAGTAATGTGGGCAGTGGTATGTGGCATGGAAATTTCATAGCTATTAATAATACATAATAATAATAATACATACATAATAATAATACATACATAATAATAATACATAATAATAATAATAATAATAATAATATTAATAATAATAATAACATATTATTTATTATTATTATTATTATTATTATTATTATTATTATTATTATTATTATTATTATTATTATTATTATTATTATTATTATTATTATTATTATTATTATTATTATTATTATTATTATTATTATTATTATTATTATTATTATTATTATTATTATTATTATTATTATTATTATTATTATTATTATTATTATTATTATTATTATTATTATTATTATTATTATTATTATTATTATTATTATTATTATTATTATTATTATTATTATTATTATTATTATTATTATTATTATTATTATTATTATTATTATTATTATTATTATTATTATTTTTATTATTATTATTATTATTATTATTATTATTATTATTATTATTATTATTATTATTATTATTATTATTATTATTATTATTATTATTATTATTATTATTATTATTATTATTATTATTATTATTATTATTATTATTATTATTATTATTATTATTATTATTATTATTATTATTATTATTATTATTATTATTATTATTATTATTATTATTATTATTATTATTATTATTATTATTATTATTATTATTATTATTATTATTATTATTATTATTATTATTATTATTATTATTATTATTATTATTATAGCGGCGGAAATTTCCGTCGCTGAATTTTAAAATCACGCATGGAAATTACCGCTTCGGTGGGAGTGCCCATGTCATCGATCCAGTGAGCGTACGTATCGTTTAGCGTCGGATTTAACAAATGACGGAATATTCCGCCGCTAAATATTAATTATAGCGTCGGAATTTAATTTCCGCCGCTATAATTAATATTTAGCGGCGAATATTCCGTCATTGTGGAAATTATAAATACACCCAGTTTATTTCTCGAAATCAATTACGCCAAATATTTCCCTCTCTCTCTTCCCGCTATCTCTCATCTCTGCTGATCGACCTTGAAGACGAAGCGGCGGCCTAGAAGAAGAAGCTCACGCCGGCCGGCCGTCTCCTCATCGCCATCGCCACCGCGCCGTCGCCTCATCGCCGTCGCCTCATCGCCGCCGCCTCACCGTCCGCTCGAGCTCTCACGCCGTCGGATCCGTCCGCCGCCTCTCCCGTGTTTCTCTCTCTTGCTCTAATCAAATCAAGGTAAATGTTTCGATTTCTTTCAAATAAGTAGTTCTAATTCGAGGATAGGGTGTTAATTTGTTGTGAATTTTAGTTGGTTTCGATTTCTCACCGTGTTTCTCTCTCTTCTCTTGTGCCTCAAACCATGAATTTTGGGTGTCTGTGAGTGTTTACGTGTGTGTATGCGTGTGTTCCATGAAGTTGTAATTTTGTATTAATTTTCTCGTTTTTTTTTTTTTTTTTTTTTTTAAATGACGTTTTGAAACATGAACAACCTGTTTAACAAAGTGGTTACAGATTTTCGCTCTCTACCTCTTTTTTTTTTTTCATTTTCAAATTCAATTAGTAAAAGATGATCTAAAACTGAAGTTGGGTTACATGTCAGTTGCTGGGAAATATCAGCTGGGGTTTGCAAATAGAAAAGCAATTGGGTTGGTTAGAGCTTGACAATTTCCATGCCATGGCTTGAATTCTTGGTGTGGATTTGGTTATAATTGTTTTTTAAACATGTTTTATACATATTATTGGTGCTATAGGGAGGTTATAGAGTCCCAAAACAGGTAGTTCAACTGCTGCAAATGGCTTTGCAGTAAGCTGAAGGGAAAAAATCTGCCTTGAGTGAGCAACTCGGCAAGCTGTTTAACCTAGGTTAATGAGTATAGATTTAATAACTCTTTAACTAGGCTTTTAGTACAAGTTTAGTACAACATGGTAGAACTTGGATTAGTCCAAAGAGGTGTTTGCAAGAGCTTTAAATATTGATCCAAAGTTGCTTAGAAGGCAGTTTCAGCACTTGTATTATTTCAATCTGCAGCCTTGGTCCATGTTTGAGGCATTGGGAACCTAGGCTAAACAACTCGGATTTGAACACTTTTTGATCCTGTATTTAGTAAAACTTTAGTACTATATAATGGAGTTTGAATTGGGCCAAAAGGATATTGATAAGGTCCATAAATAATGTCTCAAAAATGCTTGAGAGGCGGTTATAAAACTTGAACCAAATGTTATAAAACTTGGTTTTTGAACTTGAACCCTAAAGGGAAAGTGTTTAATGTTGTATTGTGATGGCGTAGGGCTACTTATATATTATTGTACCCCTACGTGATGACCTATTTAGGGTTATTTGCTCTATAGTGCCTAAAAATGAATGGGGCATTACTTAATTGGTTTAAACTAGAGGAATAACACTCAGTTTCTGGATTACATATGTGTAATGAATATGTAGGACTCATATATGATATGTTGTGTCTTACATGATTATATTCATATGGTTGTTGGTTCCCACAATGTGTAGAAGGTGTTCCACGGTACGTTTTGAGCATGTAGGGGTGCGTGAATATATTGCACCTCTACGTGGGGTACCTCTATATAGTTATTGATTCATATAGGGAGTGAAATAATTGTAGCACTGTTTATTTTGTTGAGTAAGAGTATAAATACCATATGATTGGATTATTGTACTCTATATTGTTAAGTATATGTCATGCTATTGTGAAGGCTTGGCAGGACTGAGTTTAGTATTAAGTTGTCATTAGAAGCACCCTATCAAGAGGATGAAATGCCAGTGCCACCTAACGTTTCATCAGCTAATCATCCATTAGATGATGTCACTCATATTCCTCAAAATGTTGATGAACCCGAGGAGGATATCTTACCAGTGAATTTGCCAACTCCCCCGCCTCGTTCAGGTCATCTCGCGCACATTGATATTGATGAATCAGAGGAAGAGGAAGAGGAAGAGGAAGAGGAAGAGGAAGAGGAAGAGGAACCAGAGTTTGATTCATCAGAGTCCGAAGACGAAGATGAAGAACTCGAGTTTTGTAGTAATTCAGAGTCCATTGATGATGATGGGGACGAAGATTAATAATAGTTTAAAGTTTAAAATTGTATTGTGAATGCTTTAGATTATTAGAACTTTAAAGTTTTATATGTATTGTGAATGCTTTAGATTATTAGAACTTTAAAGTTTCATATGTATTGTGAATGCTTTAGATTATTTTTAATATCCGTCGTTTTATATATATTGTGAATGCTTTAGATTATTAGAACTTTAAAGTTTTATATGTATTGTGAATGCTTTATATTATTAATAGTTTAAAGTTTTATATGTATTGTGAATGCTTTAGATTATTAGAACTTTAAAGTTTTAGATGTATTGTGAATATATTGTTTCCTATTGTTAAAGTTGTATATTTTAATATTTTTACTGTAGTACAGATGAGTTCTAGTAGAAAGGGCAAGGGTAAGAGGACCAAGCCCATTTACACTTTGATTACTGGGGACGCAACCGTCCCGATCCGTAGCGATGGTGTTGACCCCTCACTCGGTAGTACTAGCTCCACCTCTGGGGCCGGTACTCGGACTACCGTAGATTCCGAGGGAGGATATATGTCCGGATCTCGGCACTTTATGACCGATAAGTAACTCTTCATTAATTTGATATAAGTTGGTTCCTTTTTGCTTTATATATAATTCATTATTTAAGTTATAATGTTATTGTATAAATATACTTGGCGGTGTGGGTAGGTGGATACCCCACCACCGGCACTAAGATCGGGCAATGCGGCGGTCTCGGAAAATGACCGAGTTTTGGCCCAACTGGAAAAAATTGCCAGAGAGGCAGAAGGAGGATGCGTGGGATGAGTTTAGGGTAATGTGTTAATGGTTTTTATTTAAAACTTAAATGTTAGTTTGTTATTAAAATGTTATAATTAATAATGATTATACTCTTTTAGTTTTGTAATGTTATCATTATATGTTGTAGGCTAAATATTATTGGGATCCAGACATCAGCGAGGCGACGGCTAGATATGTTTTCTTTGAGCAGGCTCACAAGCTGTTTAAGGATTTTATTTGTAACATATTTATCTATCCTTAATTAGTTTAATTAACAATGATTATACTCTTTTAATTTTATAATGTCATCATTATATGTTTACAAGATATTCATATTTTTTATAGGTACCACGAAGAGAAATTATTATACTGCTCGGCTCGCGGCGGGACAACAGCCCTTGTGTCCTACTTTTATGACCGTTGAGGTGTTTGCTCAATTTTGCGAATATTGGGGGTCGCCTGCGGCGAAGGCTGTATCCGAACAGGCCAAGGCCAATAGAGCAGGCTCCTCGGGGTCGGCGGCGTTGCATACCGGGGGGACGCTCACGGTCGCCGAGCATCACGACCGCATGGTATGTATGTTAATTTAAATGTAGTAGTGTATGGATGCTTTTAAATAGGTTTATGTACGTATGTTAGCTGGGAGCCAATGTTGATGCTATGAAATCCATAGTTTTAGTGTAAATGTAGTGTATGCATGCTTTTAAATCAGTTTAAATGTTGCATTTATATATACAATTTCAAAGTAATAATCTCGCTTATTTTATTTATAGGAAAGGGAGTATGGTCCGAATATCACTTTTGTGGATGTTTACGCTAGCACCCATATTCGGAATTCTACTGCGCCCGATCAACCTCCGCAATGGGTTGACGATCGATCTGCACACGCCTTTGTAAGTAAACTACCATTAAATGACTTGATTTTGAATATGTAAATTTATTTATGTACCTTACATTGTGTATATGATTATAATTGTTTGTTTTATTTTTCGTGCCGCATATCAAGCCGCCGTTGTTCCCGAAGGAACGCCTCCGCGAGCTCGTCCCCTTCGTGCTCGATGTTTGGCGGAGGTCACCTCTCGGGGACATCCAAGGAGAGGAGCCCGAGTGTTAGGGATGGGGATTACGGGCGGCAATGCCCGTCGACGTCGGCCGGCCGTCGGAGAAATGTTGACCGGCCCATGTTTCATGATCCGAGGGTCGACACTCTGGAGGCTGCGTTGGAGGAGGAGAGACGCGAGCGGGCAAAGCTTGCGGATGCTTTGGCGGTTCGAGACGCAGATGCGGGAGGTGAACGATCGACGTCATGCGAGACTCAGTAGACAATTGGCGCTGTTGATGGCTCGTCTCGGCCCGGACTCCCAGGATAATTCCAGCGTCCCGGGTTGATTGCGGACTTTTTTAGACATTGTTGTATTAATTTATACTTGTTTGTAAACATTTGAGACATTTGGTACCCGCGGGAGCCCCTCCCGCCTCTCCCCCTCCCCCGCTCCACCCCTCTCCCCTCCCCCGCTCCACCCCTCTCCCCCTCTCCCCCTTCCCCCTTCCCCCCTCTCCCCCTATCCCCCTATCCCCCTCCCCCTCTCCCCTCCCGAATTGGTACGGTGGTATTTAGTTTTATTTGAGTACGCTGGTATTTGAATTTTAGTTTTTATAGTTTTAGTTTTATAAATTGAAATGTTATATCAGGTACAAAAAATTTTGGTTTTTTGATATTTTAAAATATTTTTTTTAATTTATTTCAGAATCAGCGACGGAATTTTCCGTCGCTGAAATTAATGCTGAAAGAAAAATTAATTAAATCAATTAATTTCCGCGGCGGAAATTTCCGTCATTGTAATAAAAATTAATTTAATTTAATTAATTTCGGCGACGGAATTTCCGACGCTATAATCATTTAATTTTTATTTAATTTTTGATTTCTGGCGGAAAATTCCGTCGTATTTGTAATAAAATTTAAATTAAAATTAAATAATTTCAGCGACGGTATTTTCCGCCGAAATAATTTAATTTCAATTTAAATTTTATTACTGACGGAAATTTCCGCCGGCCGAAATTAATTTAATTAAATTAATTTTTATTACTGACGGAAATTTCCCATAAATGAATATTTAATTAAATTAAATTAATCTAGCGGCGGAAATTTCCGTCGCTGTAAACATTAATTCACCGGCGGAATTAAATTCCGTCGGTAAAAGAAAAAAATAGCGGCGGAAATTGACCCGCCGGAGCACTGCGACGGGCTGGTAGCGGCGGACCACCGACGGAATTTTTCCGTCGCTGATTATTTTTAGCGACGGAATTTTAATTTTAGCGACGGAAATTTCCGTCGCTAAACGACCTTTTTCTGGTAGTGATATACCTATCCTGATAAGTCCCAAAAGCAAGAATCCAAACTCTTTCCCCGGCCTCACTGGATCAGGTCACCTGCCTCAGCACAATCTAAAGCAGTAAAAGGGAAGGGTGAGAATAAATCTCAATAAGCTATTATGAATGCAGCAAGATGCCAAACAAGATGCAACACATAGCATGGTAGCACATAACACATTATGAAAGCGGTAAACACCTTACGTTACCTCATTTTACCTTTCCCGTCTGAACAATAAGTCGTACAACGTGGGAGTAAAACTCCGCTCTTTGGTGAATTGCCCCCATGCACCTTCACCACTTATAGGTCTCATACCCCAGAGATCCATATAAGAAAATAAGATACTTATATGACCCTTATTCAGAGTATCATATAATATCATCGCTACTGTAAAGCTTTTGGCTTCATATAGAGCATTCCACCGGTACACCAAATTGCAGCGGTCTGTAAGGCTTTTGGCTCAATATTAGCACCCCCACTCTGTGGCCACAGAGGGGGCAGGTCACATGTATAATGAACCTTCAATCACTTATAGAACAAATCAATAATTGATTGAATTCCATTATACCCCCTAATCATATATACTCGTTCAAGCACATGATAGATACTTGAAATAAATCCACAAAGGGGATAAGCAATATAGCCACATGGTAAAATATACTCATGTTCAACCAATATCATAGTGCAACATTTAAGTAATATAACCACATGGTAAAATATACTCATGTTCAACCAATATCATAGTGCAACATTTAAGTGATGCACTATACATAGCACAATCAATGAATATGAGATCAAATAAGGTAACAATATAACCGAATAATCCAAACTTGGGATAACGATATAATAATATGCCACATAATCCACCCTTGGAATAACAATGTCACCATGTACCATAAATCATTCCTATGAAGTCATTACACAACCTCAGATATCCTTAATAAAAATTCATGATCTACTTCCCAAGTTCGAACCACATTGGTGAAGTACGAATCAAGCTTAACAACCATTTTCCGGACAATTCCATGTTACGAGGTCTCTATGAAGGTTCAAGCTCAATTTACCAAGTTGGAGTCACATTGGTTACGTTGCCAAACAAGGCTACCAAGCATTTTCTAGTGTCTTTATGACTACAGGTTAATTAGGTAGAAAAATGGTAGATTAAAGTGAAGAAAGGAAGCAAAAGTGGAACGGAATGGAGCGGAGACCTTTTGAGAGTAAAAAGGACTTGTGCGGTATTTTAAGAAATCAAAGGTTCAATTTATTGGAGGACCTAATGGGAATTACGGAAGAAAAATGGGTAAATGCTGAAAAACAGAGTGGGTGCGCACCCGGTCCTGGTGGGGGCACACCCGGTCCTGGTGGGCGCGCGCCTGGAAGTGACCAGAATGAAAGCGGGCGCGCACCCGGTCCTAGTGGGCGCGCACCTGGTATGTGCGAACAAAGGCATAAAAAGGGGGTTGCTAACTTCACCAAAACTCATTCTAAACCATTCTAATCCAAGTAAGATGGATTTAACCCACTTACAACTTAGTTATTCTACCCATTACACTACTACATTTTATTTTTAACATTCTTATCTCTACTTAAACCATATCATTTTACTCTTTATCACTTCCATGAACAATAACACCACATTTTCTATAAACTAACAAATTTCTCAATCCAAGAAGGTTTTCCCAAGCATCAAATAGTCATTAGAACAACAATAACAACATTAAATCTTTATGAACATTTAAAGAAGGGAAGGTTCATAATAACTCACTTTAGGTTTTTAGAATGAAAGGTTGATCTTCTTAGCTTTGATTGATTCCTCTAGTTGTCCCAACCTCAAAAGTGCTCTTGAATTTGAAAATGGTTGAGAAATGAGCTTGCTATGCCTTGGAAGGGGAGGCTTCAATGGAGGCTTTCCATGGGGTTTCTTGGGAGGTAGTAAGAAGAGAATGATTGTGGAATGAAGATGTAAGGGAAGAGTATGGGAAGAGCATGGCCCTTTTTGACTAATGAGGGAAAAAGGTTGAGGGAAGTAAGGAGAGTTGGACACTTGGAGGGTTTAGGAGGAAGTAAGAAATTGGCCCCCCACAATTAACTAAAGACTTTCCCATTAATTAAATTAAACCCTTTATTCTAATTCTTTATTCTACACATTTTAATCTCATCTTACACTTTATCTATTTTCTATTTTTGTATTTCCCCCTAGAACATTATTGTATTTCCCAAACACCTCATCCTAGTATAAGAAATCACAGATAAAAATGAACACATAATATTATCAATAATATTAAAAACATATAATATTATACTAAAACTAGTGCCTAGGGTTAGGGTCGTTACACTCACTCCCCCTTAAAGAAAATTCGTCCCGAATTTGACTGTCACTTACCTAAATGTTCAACCCGCCTCGGTTACTTATGTATACCTCAGACTCCAATTCCCCTATAGTCTCTTCAATGATGTGATTCTTCCCCAAGATTTCTAATTCCATTAATAATATGATATTACAACTTAATGTTCCAAGAATACCAAACAGATATCACTAGCCCGAATTTTCACGACCTCAATAAAAATACAAATAAATAAAAGTATTACAACTTATGTCTCCAAATACATTACGATATTACATTTGAAACTTCAAATACTCTATAAGCTGCTCCAAGCCAGTTTATAAGTCAAATCGCCAACCTTTTCTAAAACTTCAAATGGATTATCAAACTTTGGCGCCAATTTACCTTAGGCCTTGCTTCACCAACCTCACCCCAACAAATTGGAGATCGATATTTTCTTCCCGAACTACGCCTCATACGGTTTTATCTCAATGCTAGAATGATAACTACTATTATACGCACCCAACCACTGGTAACCATACGTCCTATCGACTACTAAAATCCATTGCACATGCCCGTAGCATATCCTCAACAATAAGTAATGATTCCTCAAATTTTCTCAAAGTTAAACTTAATAGCATCCATGCATTCCAAAAGGACTTCCCAAATGATGTCTATCCAATCCTTTTACTACTATGGGGTTTATAAAATCAAACTATCCCCTAACATATATGAGGACTTGGTCAAAGAATCTCATCACTATACACATATATAATGAGTAGAAAATACAATCAACTTTCTATAATCAAAACAACATACTCCTTTTTACTTCCAAGATAATCCAATCATAAAATCCATCCTGATAATACTATCAAGTTCAATCTAGAACTCTAAATATTTTAATAAATCTTCTAACGTCAATATTCTATTTTCACATTTATGGCCAACCACCTTATGTCTTTGACTTACTTGAAACGAGTTAGTTCAATTATCTTATCCGCAGTTCTCATAATACAACATTAAACAATTTCCCATGGAATAATAAATATGAACATGCTAATAAGACCTTGATTCCACGAACGGAATATTAATTAACCATATTTCACAATTCAATGTTCCAATTATGTTCAGGTCCAGTGACAGATCAATATCCGAATCAAATGGTTGGCCGCCCACAACGGAGCCGATCCAACTCCAATACAAAAACCCAGTCTACTGCGACCGTCACATTAATAACCCCACAATTTAACAAATCATTTCTCGGATCAAGACTTTAATACAATTAATCACTATAGGGAAACTAGGTTGCCTTTCTACTTGCTTATGTACAATTATATCTTTAGAATACCAAGTCTTTCTAAAATTTACAACATCTTTCAGAATTCCAAAGAATAGATAAAAAGGGATCCAATGAGACTCGAATGGTTTATTTATTTAAAACCGTCCCATACCAGTTTTAATTAACTAAACCACTCACAATTTTAAGAAATTTCAAAAGATTGATAAGCTAAACAAAACTAACTCGAGTGATCTAATTATCTACAACCGTCCCATACCAGTGGTAGATAATTAAATTACTCACAGATTTTAATGTACACAAAAACGGTTCACTGACCTTAATAAATCAAACTATCCCCGAAGGGCACAAATGCTCATACCGAAGTTCAATATGTAATCCAAAGTTGTAAAGCCCATTTAAACAATTCTAACAAAATTTCCTTGCTTGACCTCTATTTATAGTGTAGCCACCACTCATAATATTTATACTTAGTTAAATTCTCTATAAGAAAACACAATCTCGCAATACTATTACTATCTCCGATAAATAACACTAAAACATTCATTAAGATTATAAACTAATAAGAAAATATAATTGAAACTCACATAGATCAATCATCCCCAATTTGCTATTACACATTAACAGTGTAAACTAACTTACCTCTCGATAACCATCAACAAACTCAAAATCCGCATAACGCCAATACCTCCCAAGCATCACACCAAACCCTCATCTGAGTCAAGCAACTAAATCGACCTATAGGGTGTAATCATCCTAAAGTATCCTGTCTTCCAATAAGATTCATCCTCATTTTATTTTCTCAACTAATGATAATCATTTCTCAAAACAAACCATATACATATATTACCAATTCCTGAAGTTGATCCTTTAAGTCACCAATAACTATATCTATTATCTTTCTTCACATTTACCCTATTTACCTCTCCATAACTAATACACACCTACAAATCAAAACGTTCATACTAGATACAAAGGTTGTCTTAAGTATATCCTTAAAGCAAATATTCACTGTAATTGTAACACTCCGAAAAATTCCACTAATAACCATTGAGTATTCTACTAGTTTCTAAAATCAGTCATACAAATCATCAACAAGGGATAACAAATACTTATTCTTCACAGTTACCTATTTGAGATCTCTCTAATCTATAAATAACCACCAAGTATCATCTTTTCTAAATATAGTACTAATTTATCCTTACGGAGATTCGCTAAGCTAATTATCTTCTTTATCAAATAATTTTCCTAAGTTGAATCATCAATTTCATCATCCCAATTAGTGTACTCTATCTAGGGATCTGAATACCAAAATAGTACCTTATATCAACTCAAAGCCTCAATATCCTGGCATGATACCTGATGGGAACCCGAAACTCACATGGAAAACACCACTTAGTCAACTTATAGGGTGATATCAATTACAAGAATATCTGATTTCCTATTCAAATTAGTAGTAAGAATACAATCAATCTCTCATTAGAGAATATACTTATAGCACATAAGGTAATTATATGTCAGTTCTATAAGGACTCGTACTCGCGATATCTTATAAACCATATAATCCCACTTAGACTATCACCTTCAATACTAGTCTCATATATCTAGTCTCCACCACGAGGCACCAATGTATAAACACTCACGCAAGTTATACAACCATAAGCCACTCTTAATTAGGCCATATACCTAACCTCAACTAAGAGTTCACCAATTTATTTACCACCGGTACATGAGATAATTCAAGTGTCTTTTACTTAAATATAACACATAACCCAAATAACCTTCACATTCCTTAGGCCCTACTTTTGACATTTACGCATATATGACATAATATCAATAAATAATTTATCCGCCTCAACTACACACGGAGGCAAATCAAATACACACGGAGGCAAATCAAACATAGATAAGGAGACTCGCTTCTTGCGACAGTCCTCCCCAACTACTCAAATATTTCAGGTCAATATTACAATAATTTACGGATTGGTATCTCTACCACATCCACCGACAATCCATGCCCACTTAATCACAATTACCATGATAATCAGGAATGATTCGAGGTACTCTCCCATAAGAGTAGAACCTCCAGCACATAAGGCAACTCTTAAGCCATTTATGCAAATAAAAGTGAAATGTAATGCCACATGAGAACGAAATGAACGGGAATTTAGAAAAGTATGACCCCTAACTCCGGAGACAGGTAATATACCTCAAATGATTGTGGAGGAATCTATCTCTCCATATTGCTCACATTTCCTTGATTCTTTGGTTGGTCATTATCATTTTCTGTCATTGAACAAATTCCTGCATTAAACCCTCGACGTCAGTTATCACACACTCTCACTCAGCTAGACTCTACCCGAGAACTCTAACCGAGCTCTGATACCAACTGTGAGCACCCCAACCCGGGACCTAACGCGTGTCCCGAGCTTGAGAAGCTCAAACTAAGAAAATCCATCTGATATTTTTAAAACTTTTATTTGCCTTTAAAAGAAAACCAATTCTAAATTTTCCATAAACAAAATCAAATAATAATATCTCCACTTGGAGGAATTTAAACAAATACTTTAATAACCATACTTGATTAATTACATTGAAAATCCTAATTAACATTGTTTGACAAAAGAGTTTTCCTTACAACTTATAAAAGGGTAATACTTAAATATGACTCCCGACAACCCACTCATATACCTATCCTGATAAGTCCCAAAAGCAAGAATCCAAACTCTTTCCCCGGCCTCACTGGATCGTGTCACTGCCTCAAGACAATCTAAAGCGATAAAAGGGAAGGGGTGAGAATAAATCTCAATAAGCTATTATGAATGCAGCAAGATGCCAAACAAGATGCAACACATAGCATGGTAGCACATAACACATTATGAAAGCGGTAAACACCTTACGTTACCTCATTTTACCTTTCCCGTCTGAACAATAAGTCGTACAACGTGGGAGTAAAACTCCGCTCTTTGGTGAATTGCCCCCATGCACCTTCACCACTTATAGGTCTCATACCCCAGAGATCCATATATGAAAATAAGATACTTATATGACCCTTATTCAGAGTATCATATAATATCATCGCTACTGTAAAGCTTTTGGCTTCATACAGAGCATTCCACCGGTACACCAAATTGCAGCGGTCTGTAAGGCTTTTGGCTCAATACAGCGGCTAGCACCCCCACTCTGTGGCCACAGAGGGGGCAGGTCACAGGTATAATGAACCTTCAATCACTTATAGAACAAATCAATAATTGATTGAATTCCATTATACCCCCTAATCATATATACTCGTTCAAACACATGATAGATACTTGAAATAAATCCACAAATGGGATAAGCAATATAGCCACATGGTAAAATATACTCATGTTCAACCAATATCATAGTGTAACATTTAAGCAATATAACCACATGGTAAAATATACTCATGTTCAACCAATATCATAGTGCAACATTTAAGTGATACACTATACATAGCACAATCAATGAATATGAGATCAAATAAGGTAACAATATAACCGAATAATCCACACTTGGGATAACGATATAATAATATGCCACATAATCCACCCTTGGAATAACAATGTCACCATGTACCATAAATCATTCCTATGAAGTCATTACACAACCTCGGATATCCTTAATAAAAATTCATGATCTACTTCCCAAGTTCGAACCACATTGGTGAAGTACGAATCAAGCTTAACAACCATTTTCCGGACAATTCCATGTTACGAGGTCTCTATGAAGGTTCAAGCTCAATTTACCAAGTTGGAGTCACATTGGTTACGTTGCCAAACAAGGCTACCAAGCATTTTCTAGTGTCTTTATGACTACAGGTTAATTAGGTGGAAAAATGGTAGATTAAAGTGAAGAAAGGAAGCAAAAGTGGAACGGAATGGAGCGGAGACCTTTTGAGAGTAAAAAGGACTTGTGCGGTATTTTAAGAAATCAAAGGTTCAATTTATTGGAGGACCTAATGGGAATTACGGAAGAAAAATGGGTAAATGCTGAAAAACAGAGTGGGTGCGCACCCGGTCCTGGTGGGCGCGCACCCGGTCCTAGTGGGCGCACACCCGGTACTGGTGGGCGCGCGCCTGGAAGTGACCAGAATGAAAGCGGGCGCGCACCCGATCCTAGTGGGCGCGCACCTGGTATGTGCGAACAAAGGCATAAAAAGGGGGTTGCTAACTTCACCAAAACTCATTCTAAGCCATTCTAATCCAAGTAAGATGGATTTAACCCACTTACAACTTAGTTATTCTACCCATTACACTACTACATTTCATTTATAACATTCTTATCTCTACTTAAACCATATCATTTTACTCTTTATCACTTCCATGAACAATAACATCACATTTTCTATAAACTAACAAATTCCTCAATCCAAGAAGGTTTTCCCAAGCATCAAATAGTCATTTGAACAACAATAACAACATTAAATCTTCATGAACATTTAAAGAAGGGAAGGTTCATAATAACTCACTTTAAATTTTTAGAATGAAAGGTTGATCTTCTTAGCTTGATTGATTCCTCTAGTTGTCCCAACCTCAAAAGTGCTCTTGAATTTGAAAATGATTGAGAAATGAGCTTGCTATGCCTTGGAAGGGGAGGCTTCAATGGAGGCTTTCCATGGGGTTTCTTGGGAGGTAGTAAGAAGAGAATGATTGTGGAAAGGGAGGAGGATGAAGATGTAAGGGAAGAGTATGAAAAGAGCATGGCCCTTTTTGACTAATGAGGGAAAAGGGTTGAGGAAAGTAAGGAGAGTTGGACACTTGGAGGGTTTAGGAGGAAGTAAGAAATTGGCCCCCCACAATTAACTAAAGGCTTTCCCATTAATTAAATTAAACCCTTTATTTTAATTCTTTATTCTGCACATTTTAATCTCATCTTACACTTTATCTATTTTCTATTTTTGTATTTCCCTCTAGAACATTATTGTATTTCCCAAACACCTCATCCTAGTATAAGAAATCACAGATAAAAATGAACACATAATATTATCAATAATATTAAAAACATATAATATTATACTAAAACTAGTGCCTAGGGTTAAGGTCGTTACATTATCATTCTTGAATTTATATTTTGGAGTGAAAGTATAATACTAATTGCTATGACAAGTCAATAATTATATGAATTAAAATATTTGAAAGAGTGGAGTAGGTGGTGGAAGGTTGCTTTCATAAATGTATTATTATTGTCAAACGTTTAAAGCCCAAAATTATAAAGAAAGTGACCCTACAAGCTCTAATTTTAGTCCTTTGTTTTGTTCATGACCCTACCCACTTTTTATTTCTTTTCTTTTTACCTCTATACTCCCAAACCAAAGTATCTACTCCCTCCGTCCCAATTTAAATGTCTCAAAATAGGTTCGACGTGGAAATTAAGGAAAGTGATGTAAGAAAGAGAAAAAATTTAAATGTTGTGAGTATGAAAAATTAAATAGAAGAGAGAATGAGTGGAAGGAATAGTTAGGAGAGAGAATGTTGTGAGTGTAAAAGTAAAGTATGAGAGAGAATGAGTGGGTGGAATAGTAAAAATAACTTTCCTTTTTTTGGGTTAAGACATTTTAAATAAGACGCCCAAAAAGGAAAGTTGAGCCATTTAGATCGAGACGGAGGGAGTATTATTCTTTATTGGAATAATTATCGAAGAATCATGCAATGACCCTCTATTTTACAAAGAATAATGTACTATATGGTGACAGCTTAATGCAATATACTTTTTTATTTTATTTTAAATAATGCAACATGGTTGAACGTCGTTAAATTTAATTAACAAACTCATTAAAAATATAACCCAATTACTAACTTAACAAAAATCTCTTTTTCACAAAGAATAATGTACTATGTAGTGACAGCTTAATGCAACGTACTTTTTTATTTTATTTCTAACTAGTATTGCACCCGTGCGATGCACGATGTGTAATTTCTTATAGTTTAAACTTGTTTTTATGTAGTTTAAACAAATATTTTTATTCTAAATAAAATCACTTTTTTAATATAATTTTTTTATGTACAATACATAAAGCACATTTTCAGATTAAGCATAATTTTTTGTTTTTATTTCAATTATTTCGTTAATTCAAGAATAATGCATTATAACCACTAAAAAGTTATGTTATGTTCATTATTTATTTTTCAAAATCTAACTATTCATGCTACCTTTTTTTCTATTTGCATTTTTTGATTTTATAATATTGATGTTTAAAATGGATAATTAATTACTATAATCATTCTCCACCACTATACAACTTTTTTTTAAAGTATAATATGGAAAAAGTGGATTTTTTGAAAGTCGAATTTCACATTATATTTAATATTTTAGTTATTTAATATTTTATTTTTACATATATATATATATATATATATATATATATATATATATATATATATATATATATATATATATATATATATATATATATATATATATATATATATATATTTTTTGATACCTGTGTTCCCGGCTTCGCGGACTAATCTGGACCACTCGCCACCGGCCCTCGAGTGACTGGCGGAGGTAAATCGCGGGATATGCCCGATACAGTCAGGGTGACAGCACCCCTTATACTCCTGGCCCCAATGGAGCCCTCCTACAAGGTATTTACATCACTCTTACATCACCAATAAATTGGCTGCTCCAGCTGCTCCTGCCAAGATTCGAACTCCCCACGCTAAGGTTGCAAGCCCAGCAATGCTGCTTCCTTAATCGCACGGTTGTGCCCCGGGGGACTCCTAAGGCTCCTGAAACTCACGGCATATTTCTTTCCACAAATTATTTCTTTAGCAAATGTATGGTTTGAGCTAAAAGAAAAAAAATACACGCTTCGTCCATATCAAAATAATTTAAATTTTATTTTTACTTTGATGCGAACATAAGATATTTTCTCCATCCTAAACTATAAATAAATTTATTTTTATAATTAAAAAAATTGTATAATATTCTGAGACAAAGATAATAGCACTTTCTCTCCCCCGAATAAATCTAAATACTCCCTCCGTCCCATCCGAAGTTTCACCTTTTATCCAAATTGGTGTCCCGGTAGAAGCTTCACCTTTCCTAAAATGAAAAAGGTTTATTAATATTTATTATACCCACTAACTTTTCTCTCTCACACATTTAAATTATGGGTCTCACTTGTCATATCTTCTCACTTCTTCCCTCTCACAACTCTTCTTCTACTCCCATTATTTTTGAATATATATATTGCTTTCTTAATTTGCGTGCTTCACCAAAATGGTGAAGCATGGACCGGAACGAAGGGAGTATATTTTTATAAAGAACAATTTAGGGAGTTATAATTTTGACTCAAAAGCATAGTGCTAATAGGAGAGGGAGAGAGAAAATGGTTAGTATTGTCAATTGTGAATTGACTTTTGATTTTTTTTTTTTTGCCTTTTACAAGTATCTTTGTTCACTTTGCTGAAAATGAAAATGAGTGTGTGTTTAGACGAAGAAAGAGAGAGTAATAAAATGACTTGAGGAGAGAGGGAGAACCTAGGAGTGTCTGAAAAATTATAATTTCATGAGAACTCTTTACTAGAGACTTATAAAAAAAAAATCTTTAAAAGAAATAAAATTTTGGCAGAGGGGCCTAGTGAAATTTTTCCTACACATTTTTTGGTAGCATAATGCTACCAAAAAATTAATTTATTTTTGAAAAAAAAAATAATTTAGCCGAGTAATTCAAGAGAAAAAAAAAAGAGTTGGGCTTATCGGGTTATTCGAGTAGACCCGCCTCATTCGACCCGTATGTTAAATGGGTTGTAACAAGTATTACTCGTCTCAACCCGTTACCCGCTTTAACCCGACTCAACTCAACCCAATCCAACCCGATTGCCAGGTCTAGTAGCATTTATCAAGTAGGTAGCACCATGAATAGCGCATAGCAAAGCAGCGCCCAATACACCGGCAACTCCCATCATATGATTGGGGTTTAACGTCCAATTATGAAATCCTTGAAAAAAGAGGATAAATCGAAATATAGCGGCTACACCAAAACTAGGTGCAAAGAACCAACCAGACTGGCCTAGTGGATAAATCAGAAATACAGAAACAAAAACAGCAATTGGTCCAGAGAATGCGATTGCGTTCGCAATTGAACAGATCGAGCAAGTTCGAAATTCAAATGTTGTTGTCTCTCCTCTCCCTAAAAGTCCAATAAAAAGTCTTTTACACTCTTCGTTCATCAAAAATAAGTATTCTCTTCAGCCATTAAAAACAAATATAGTTAGACATTAATTTTGGACAAAGACAGTATATACTCCGTCCCAAATTGAATTTCTTTTTTTTTTGTCCCAAAATGAATGGATTTTGAAAATTTACCTACAAAAAATATTTATCCCAAATATTTTGTTTTCAAAAAATATTTCATAGTTCATTATACTTGTGCAAAACTAAAATTTTGAAAGTTCACTAAAAAAAATATATTTTTTTAAAGTGCACAGCAAGAATATTCATAATCTTTTTATAAAAATCAACCTTTTTCCAAAATAAACCTTAAAACCAAAATGAACATTCATTTTTGGGACAAAAGGAGTAATAGTATTGAAGTGCAAATGATTCGGTCTACTTTAGCCCGAACAATTTTAATGGAAAAATTAAGACCCAATTACACTGCAAAATGTTACAAACCACTCAAGTTGATCTAGATTGCAATTCAACATTTCAACCGATGAGTTGTTTTAAAATTATAATGAAATAAACGTCTTAAATTTACCATCTCTTGGATAATAGAATTCTAGAAAAAGAAAACTAAAAGAGAAACCATGTACAAAGTACGCTAAAAGTTCTCTCTTCCGCAGATAAAAGTATTAAAACTAAGTTTAAGCAACCTTGGCTTCAATGGTCTTAGGCTCTGCGGCGCTGGTGGCGACACCTTCTCGATGGTAACTGTAAGAACTTCAATCCTGACAAACTGCCGAGACCTTCTCCACCTTCAAATTCTTCGGGAGCACAAATTTCCTCATATATTTCCCCATTCCCATCTCCATCATATCCTCACAAATTTCACCCCTTTCGTCCCCGGCATGTTTATACACATGATTCCTCTGTCACAACACATCACGCATTTGCCACTTGTTGGTTCACCACCATCGCTGTATTCACCTGCCACCGACTGTTTATTCTGTTGCCTCTGCCTCAACTTTTGCTTACATCTCTTGTTTTCACACCATATCCAGGAGAAATAGTTCACTTTTAAATATGATCTCGGATGTGAAGAGGTTTGTTTTGAAGCCCGATATGGGAGCAATTGGTGGTGGTGGCCGATAAATTTTCAAATGGAATGTTTTAAAAGGGAACCAATCAAGTGCTTTGTGAACAAATGAAAATCTTGTAGACGCTTTCTGAGTTCATAAAAGTCATCCAACAATTTATTATAATCCTGCTTCTAAATTGAGCTTCAGAGGTTGAAGCTCTACAACAATAACAACAACAAAGCCTTGGTCTCAAAATAGAGGTTGAAGTTGAAGCTCTCTTTTCTATTATTTTATTTATTCATAGCCAATACACACAAACTCATGTGCTGACCAGGACAAATCCCTGAAAGCACTCGATTTTGGATGGCAGTGGAGAAATATCATCTAAATGTTGTCTATAAGGCTTCAAGTGGATCCTCCCTGATCATTGGGTAGGATTCTAACGTCAGATTCTAAGTAGTTCCTGTGGTACAGGGGTACATGTTCTTCCCTTCTTTCTTCTTTTTTCTTGCTGAGCACATGGATTGTTCCCTCTTTAACACTTTCATATTGTTTATTTATCTAACACCCAAGAACTGAATGCCCCTTCCCTTTTTTGGTCCGAACCACAGGTATCCGTCACAACATTGGATGCCAACTAATTTAGTTCTATCCAGGAAGGAGCGAAAGAGGGCAAAGCTCTCCCTACCATACTGGAATGCCCCTTACATTGGTTTCCCGTATAACGTATTGATGCATATCAAGGAAGCAAACACATTGCCTTTCTCTTCCTTCACCCTTGTCACAGTTGCAGAGTCCAGATGCAGGCGAACTTCAAGAAAACTGTAGGAGGGTAGTCCTACGGGGGTTGTGTTAGGGTTTTGCGAGATTGTAAGGTTGTTTCCAGGTAGTGAGAATCACCGAAGAATAATGAAAAGGAGGAACGAGAATAGGAACTAGGAGGGTTTTTGGGAGAGACAAGTATTGCGGGACTTGGTCTCGATCTACAGAGAGAAAGTGTGGTGAAGGATGATCCCTTGTTACTTGGTGCCAAATGAATACCAAAATGTGGTATTTATAGGCAATGAGTAAGCCCGTGTGCACAACACATGCTCCACGGAATTGGGACCATCCCGCAATTTTCCCTTGTAAACCCAACTAGGCCACGTATCACCCAATTATTGGACCACGCAGCGAATTTCACATTCTAGCCTCCAATTCACTGCTCCTCTTCGATCCCGATAAGTGGAGAAGACTTCCCTCTACCTTGTCTAATCACGGGAAGTACTTAGAGGATAACAACCCGCACATCACGGGAGCGAAAGATACATCCACGAGGCGGAGATCCGTCCGTGGGAGACAATCCGCGGGACATAGATGCGTCCGCAGAAGAGATATATTCGTGGGACAGAAACCTGTCCGCGGGAAAAGGTGCAACACAAGCGAGGCACGTGCGCGCTATATCGCGGAATATGTACATCATACAAAAACAATACGTATTGGCTTTCAAGATTGATATGGGAGAAGGCCATGGTTATAGTGAAAAACAAAATTAGCAAAACCAGCCATGGTATATAAAAATAAGTTGGCAAATAGTTTTCATTCGCAGCAGCATTCAATTTCAACTCTTCTCTAATATCATGGTGTTTCAGTGGTTATATGAACCTAGTTTCTAACAAAGTTATTTTCATTAATGCATCAAAAAACATTGTTTTTTGCTGCCCTGAGAAAGGAAACCAACCTCAGGATCCGTGTTAAATTCTTTGACTGCTCTGTATCTTGAAGCAAGAGACATTGTGCCATCAAGCCTCCTGTATTCTATACAGTACTTATTCAGTGCCATTTCTACCAAGTCCAACATCCTAGTCCACTGGGAGAAAACAATTGCTTTTATTGGGCCTTCCGTCTCTATATCTGAGCTTAAGTTTTCCGAATTTGAAGAATTTTCATCGCATCTAACCAGATTATGTAGCTCTGAACTTCGGCTCTTTGATTTACAATGAGTTCGAATAATCTCTAGAGCAGCTTTGATCTTGGAAGAGCTATATTCATTCTGCATAACTTTAGATCTCCCGGAAAAACCAGACGAGCTAGAGTGATTTCCATCAGCATCATCAGATATACATCTCCTTAAGGTGGCCTTGGAGAAGACAGCATCGACACCAAGCTGTTCTTTGCATTCTGGTGAAGGACATGTGTTGTCATCTCCTGTCAAATATTCAGAGACACATTGATAGCAGAAGACATGTCCGCAAATAGTAACAACAGCATCTTCAGGTGGATCCTAAAAGAAAGATATTCCCAAATAAGTGAAGATGCTCGAACAATATCAAACTAAGTTATTTTCTTTTTGGAGGTAAAAGAAGAATTTTACTAAATTAAGAAGAGAAGTAACAAAAAGAGCAAACAAGCCATTCACCAAACCAAAGAGAAGAAATACATAAAGAGAGAAGATAGGGTGGAGGAAACAACCCTCCAGTCCAGTCCAGTCCAGTCCAGTCCCTTGACAGATCAGCAGTACTCAATCCTCAAAAAAGTCTGAAGTTGAATCTAAAGATCGTATTATCACGTAACTTCTTATGCTCATAGTCTATTAACACCATATACTGTACTCGTCCATTTCGACAAAAGAGTAGAGTTTTTGACTTTTTCTGTGAACTCTATTTATGTACAATTATTTGTTCTACAGAGTAGTAAAGATTGCAATTCATTCTTGATGTAGGTTTGAATGAATATTTTTTTCTAAAACGTTATCAAGGTTATATTAAGTAGAGTTTTTGACTTTTTCTGTGAATATGAGAAATTGAACCATAACTAGCAATAAGCTACATATGCTATTCATGTAATACCTGTCAAATGCATCATTCCTGACATTATGCCAAACCAGGAACTTGAAAAAAACAATATATCATTTGGTACAAGTTCAATTCATTTATCCTTAACCGGCACAGAGGAAGAAACGGCGTTCTAGGAAGCACCTACCAAGAAGGTGAAGAAAAGCTAAAATTAATTGAGGGAGAAATAGTGAAATTATTTATTTTCATGCATTGATATCTCACAATTTAATTTTAATAGAGTCCTGCCAGTGGAGTCTGAAATATCCGCTCTGGTAGTCTGCACATATCACATAACCATATAAGTAGTATCCCCATCAGCCAATGATTTTCGGATACTTATTTTGGTTTTATAAGTTTCTAAAGGTTCCTAATCTTATGGAAAAGGAACTACAGCAAGAACAACACCACCACCATAGCCTTAATCGCAAAATGATTTGGGGTAGCCTAACATGAATCACCATATATATATAGAGAGAGAAAAAAAAAAGTTAATAATAATAATAATTAAGAAAATGTGAAAGTTAAGAAGTAATTTAAAAGAAGAAACAGGAGGGCTTAAGGAAAGAGAACAACACGTCGCAAATCCCAAAGTTCCTCTCCATCCACAAACAAAAAGGAGACTCGAACACAACACATTGAGAAAAACACGAGTCAATCTTCTCCTTCCTAAAACTCTAGAAGCAATATGGGAAACGCTACAAATAGTTGGACACACCCCATTGCTCTCCTGCACTCCCAACAGCATGCACCAAGAAAGCAACAAGTTCATCCTGTATGGAAGAGTACGGGAAAGTAGAGCCAAGGACCTGCCATAAACCTTCAATATCAAAGGAACCTTCTCTTTCCAGACAAGTAGAGCAAATGGAAAAGTACAGGAAAGTAGGATATGTTAAAGGTCTTCACCGAGGACTCAGCAACATAATTGCCTGTGTAATCTATCAGTCATCCTGTATGGAAGTCAGATTCTCTAATGGAAACAAACTGATCCAAGAAAGCAACAAGTTCATCCAACTCCATCATTGAGATTATTGGAGGAGATGCAAATTCCCAAGAAAAAGAAACCCCCACACTCTCAACCGGAAAAAAAATACAGAAAAAGTGGCCTCGTGAAGAGATGAAACTCCCATTCATGTAAAGGAGGAAGCCAGAGATAATCTTCAACTATAGTGTTAAGAGATGAACTTGTTTGAGGAGATTTTAGGTGATAAACAAGGTTTGATACCAGACGTAGCAACGCTAGTGACAATATTACCAGCTTGTGCAGAAGAAAGGGATGTTTTAGTGGGAAGAATGGTGCATGCTTGGGCTGTCAAATTGGGGCTGGATCAGGATTGCAGGGTAAGGAATGTTTTATTGGATATGTATTCAAAATCTGGATCTCTCTTGGAAGCTCGGTTTCAGTTTGATAAGAATGATTTGAAAATGTTGTTTCATGGAATTCCATCATTGGGACTTATTCTAGAGAAGGTGATTTGCAAGTTTTTATAGACAACTCAGAGGTGTTGAGGGTGAAAGAACTTCATGGATATTCAATCAGGCATGGTCTTGAATGGGATGAGCTGTTTAGTGCTTTTATTGCTGCCTATGGAAAATGTGGGTCATCTCTGAGTTCTGCTGAGAATGTCTTTTTCGGGATGAAAAATAAGACTTGAGTTCTTGGAATGCACTTATTGCTGGCTGTGCACAAAATGGTGAGCCTTCAAAGTCTGTAAACTTTTACCAACAAATGACAAATTCTGGTTTCAGTCCTAATCCTAACTGAGAAATGCAACTTTGGAGAAATAGTCTTTGATGGAGAACAGTCTTGATAGCAATTGGTCAAAAAGTTGCATTTCTCAGAAAGAAAATAATCAACAGGAGAAATAGTTCTTTGTGGGTCATCTCTGAGTTCTGCTGAGAATGTCTTTCCCATCCTTAACACTATAGTTGACATGAAGAAGATCTCAGCACTGGTGGATGTACTTACACGAGTTCACGATTACATTCATGAGTCTGACCTTATTAAACAATAACACCACTTCTCAGAACTGGAGAACAGGACAGCTGGAGAAGTAGACTATACTAAGGCTACTGGCTGATTCTGAAATTATTCATCTTAGCCACTAAAAGCCAGCCTGTTAAATCTGCATGTTGGAACTGTGCCATGAAGAGATACCCAATTGCATGTTCATTAAAAAAAAAAACACCTTTGGGTCCAACTATCAACCACAAAATGCTAAAAATATACAATAAAAAGTTGCTAACCTAAAAAATGAATATGCCCTTCGTCCCGCTTGAAATTTAGACAAAATTCCATTTTGGGCGTCCCATTATAAATTAGACAATCCCAAAATGGCAAGTGTTTTATATTTTTTAATCAGTGGGTCCACTTGTCATACTCGCAATAATTATTCACTATTCCCTACCCCACTAACAACCCCTACCCCACTTTCACAACACCGCATTATTATACACTTTTCCTTAATCCCCGTGCATCTCGTTTTGTCTAATTTCAAGCGGGACGGAGGGAGCACTTACCAAAAATACATAAATAACTTGGTAATCTTAAACGGAAAAAAAAGGAAGAAGTACAACAAAGACAAGAATAACCCAACACGAGATAAAAGGAAAAATGTTAGGAGAAATAGGCAACTCACAAAAAGGAGGATAAGGTTCAGGAAACTCACCCTGCACACACAGCAAATGGCTAACGATGTTTCCAACTGTTTCAACAAATCAATCTGTATATCTCTAGGAAGCCTTTTTGCCATTTTTCCAGAAACTCTACTGACTGAATCAGAATTGAAACCCTTGACAAGTAATGGGTGGTCACAGGCCTGGCGAAGAAGCAGAAGCATCAATAGAATATTTGCGTAATTTTGCTTCAATGTGCCTGCAGCAGCATAAGCCTGCAAGACGAAATTTTTTTAAGTTGTTATGACGCAGCACGGAAGCCAGATAAATTTCGTGATTAGCGCACTAATTACAAGAACTCTTCAAGCGAAGAATCCTCAAACACAATACTGGAATCCACCAGCAGTAATCTGGAATCCACCAGAAAATAAAGAGAAAAACTCTTCGAAATTCAATTAATCAAAAGCTAATTTTCGGATTACACCACTAGGCCTATTTTATAGCGCCCATAAAACTTGAAAAACAATCCTAAACCTTCTAGAATTACTCCTAACCTATATGGTAACTAAATAGGACTCAAAAACTAGTAAATCTCCTCAAAATCTACTCTAAAATCATCTCTAATCAACCTATTAAAATTAATGACGAAAATAAGAACTAAAATATAAACTAAAACAAATTAAGTCCTAAGATAGTAATTAAAATACAAAAATAATTGATATATTTGACTTAGTCAAATATTCTTCCTTGGTGCAGATTCCTTCCTCGGTTCCTCCTACATCAGTCACCCATTCTTCAAAAGAACTCGACCCCGAGTTCTCATCCGATGTTTGGCAAGATCCGCCCCAGAAGAACAAATATTTTGAATAAATCAATACTCTTCTCGTCCTCGAAAAGAAAATTAATACTTTTCCGTCCCAATGAAACAAATATTTAGAATAAATTTGTTCCCTAAGCCCGAACCAACGTAATTTGTGTTCTTCCAAAAATAAAAAGGGATTTTTACCAATAAATCCTTGACATAAGATGGAATTTACCAATAAAAACACACATTTTCAAAACTAACCAAAAAATCCCTACTTATAACAAATACCCGATTGCTCTTCCTGCCTTTCTCTCAATATACGCTTCTCTCTCTCTCTACGCGATTCTCTCTCTACGATCCATATGGGTTTCTGCGAATCTGAGCAAGATCCGGCAGATAACCGGCGAATCTGAGCAAGATCCGTTCACATTACTCTCTCTCTCTACGCGATTCTCTCCAGGCCAACGATCAAACCCTTGCACACCCTCTCTCAATACCACCGACAATACCATCCCAAATCCGGCAGATAACCGGCGAATCTGAGCAAGATCCGATCACATTACTCACTGGAATGTTAGATTACGGCCGCCAAGACTTGTCCCTACACTCCGGCGACGACGACCGGCTATCTTCCATCTACTCAGGTGGCGTTTTTCTCATAGTCATCTCCTTTCTCCTCGCCAACACCGTCGTCTCCCTCATTTGTCCCGCCTACGAAATTCTAGATTTGCAACAACAGTCACAATGTCCGACCAGATCAAACCATATCCGGGCAGATCTACTTGCTCCCACGGCCATAATATCCGGCCAGATCTACTCATGGCTGAATACTTTCCAGATCTGCAAGTCTGGTGGCCATGGTTGTGCCATTGCTGAATTGTGATGTTGTTAAATTTGTTTATGATTTAGATATGGTATTGAGTTATTTTATCCATCCACTAATCTTCATGAAAGAAAAGAGGTGTGGTGTGGGGTGTTTCTTGGCAAAATATTAAAATTCGGTGGTTGGAAATTGAATGGTCTGGGGCTTGTTTGAACTGAGAAATTTCTCAGTTATAGTGTTATAACTGAGAAATCAATTTTATAAGTGAGAAAATCCTCAGTTGTTCATAGTGTTATAACTGAGAAATCAATTTTATAACTGAGAAATTTCTCAGTTGTTCATAGTGTTATAACTGAGCAATCAGTTTCTCAGTTGTCGTAGTGTTATAACTTGTCGTAGTGTTATAACTGAGAAATTCCTCAATTGTTCATAGTGTTATAACTGAGAAATCAGTTTCTCAGTTAGAAATCAATTCATATAACTGAGAAATCAGTTTCTCAGTTGTATAATGGTATAACTGAGAAAACAGTTTCTCAGTTGTTCATAGTGTTATAACTGAGAAATCATTTTTTATAACTGAGAAATCATTTTTAATAACTGAGAAATCAGTTTTTATAACTGAGAAATCATATAACTGAGAAATCAGTTTCTCAGTTGTTCATAGTATTATAACTGAGAAATCAATTTTTCAGTTGTTCATAGTGTTATAACTGAGAAATCAGTTTTTATAACTGAGAAATCAGTTTGAAATAAGTTTTAATACCTAAGAAATCATTTTTTATAACTTTGAAATTATTGTGAAATCAAATCATAAAAATATGAAATTGAAAGATGTGATAATTAGTTTTTATAAATGTAAAATTACTATTAGTCAAATCATAAAGTTATAAAGTTGGTCTAATAATAGCCTAAGGACTTATTGGCGAATTTATTTGGTCTATAATAGCCTAAGGACTTATTGGCGAGTTTTGAAAATGTCAGTCCTTTAAGGTAGTATTTACTTGGCTGAAGGGTGTATTGGTCAAAGCCTCAAATAAAAATATACTAGCAATGTCAGCACTCATCCGTCGATCGTTCTTCTCAACCTCCCCATGATCAACAATAAAAATTTCATCGTATTTAAACTCTTTCGTCTCATCAATAACACCCACAACATAATCAAAAATTGATGGTGTAGACCAAGTAATACCACCCACATCTTTATTGCTCGGCTCAACTAGGGCATGATCATGGACCATAATATTTGCAGGAATAATTTCACCACATACCTGAATGACTTCGTCTTTTGTACATAAATCTTCCTCCTTAATGCCCAAATTCTTCTCTTCCACAGGTTCTACCTTGACTGCACAAATAACCTCCTCTCCCTTGAAATCCTCGTTCAACGTGTTTGGATCTGAAGTTGATTTGGCTTCCTCTATACGCCTAATTGCAGCAGATTTTTTTGCCTCCAATCGTCGAATTCGCCTGGAATAAAAACATGCTTTAGAATAATACAAATCAGATTTTGCCCAATATTTATCCCTAGCAATCCGATTTTCCTCTCGCATTGGATATCTCGCAATTTGTTGATTATGATTGTAGCCCTTCTCCGCAAATTTTGCCTCAATTGCAAAGAAATATTCTTCTTGTTGTCGAGCATGTGTTAGACGAACATTGATGTCTTCAAGAATAGCATAATGTTGAGCAGTCACCAAGGTTGCAATCTGTGTTGTCAACGCGGCAATAGCGGTGGCTAGTCCCTCGCATTCTGCTCTTGTTACTTGATCCCCCATAACGAATCAGTGATGAAAGACAGGATAAAGCCTACTCTGATACCAACTGACGCAGCACGGAAGCCAAATAAATTTCGTGATTAGCGCACTAATTACAAGAACTCTTCGAGCGAAGAATCCTCAAACACAATACTGGAATCCACCAGCAGTAATCTGGAATCCACCAGAAAATAAAGAGAAAAACTCTTCGAAATTCAATTAATCAAAAGCTAATTTTCGGATTACACCACTAGGCCTATTTTATAGTGCCCATAAAACTTGAAAAACAATCCTAAACCTTCTAGAATTACTCCTAACCTATATGGTAACTAAATAGGACTCAAAAACTAGTAAATCTCCTCAAAATCTACTCTAAAATCATCTCTAATCAACCTATTAAAATTAATGACGAAAATAAGAACTAAAATATAAACTAAAACAAATTAAGTCCTAAGATAGTAATTAAAATACAAAAATAATTGATATATTTGACTTAGTCAAATATTCTTCCTTGGTGCAGATTCCTTCCTCGGTTCCTCCTACATCATGTTAGAAAATTAAAGGAACTACTTTTGGTGTTCCAAACTTGTCAAACAAAAGCCTACTTTTTTTCACATCTTATAGTACTTTCTAATATCCACGCTGTTGTCAGAAAGCTTTTAACTCATTAATACACTTCATGTTTTTAGCCCAACAGACATTGCATATACCCGTCCTTTATAAGCTGTGAAGCTTATGCCTAAAGATCACTATTGTGTTCATTTTCTTCAGGTTATCCACAAAAAAGTTCAAATAATCAACAGGAGAAATAGTTCTTTGATGAAGAACAGTCTTGATAGCTGCTCTCCAAAGTTGCATTTCTCAGAAAGAAAATGTGGCCCTTTAGCTTTTTTTTGGTTTGAGGTTATTTTCTGGCTTTTACTTTCTCTTTGGGCTAGCTCTTTTTCATGTATTCATTAAAACCGTGAATCCAAACTAGGTTTATCTAAATAAAATATAGATACAAATCAAGTTTGTCTTACACCTGACTACTATTAAATGTAACTTCAGGTTTTCCTGTTTTCAGTTACTTAATAACATAGTTTATAATCTGAACAATTGTACTTCATGCAATCTAGTTCTTACACATAGTTAAAGTTTTTATCTATGCAAACAATCAACATACTTTCAATTTATGTCATAGTTTTTGTCTTCCGTTAGCTAAATTGGACAGGTTTCATGCTCTATGTTTCATTATTTATGCCATTCTTCTCAAGTACATTGTAGTAGTTGATGCAAATAAAGTACAGTGTGTTATCTGTAAACTTCGTGAAAGCACGCTGCATTGAATGGTCGTTTACCCGTTCATAATTTCTCCATTAGCGAATGATATCCTGAGAGAAAATGTGCCTACCATCGTTGCTGCTATAGCAAGGTAACCTTACGACCCGGGGCAGAACCACGTGTACCTAACAGGGTGCACGTACACCCGGTTACTTCTCAATATTTAATAATAATAAAATAGTTAAGACTTATTCTATTAGAAATAAAACAAATATATACGTTTTTGTATATTTCTAGGAACAATAAACGCCTTTAGCCCAGTGGTTTGAATCCCATGTTCTAATGCTGAAGACCCAGGATCAAATCCTGGTAGTTACTTTTTTTCTCTTTTTTGCTTTCTTGTTGTACTCCCTCCACCCCACACTTCTTCTATCATTTATATAGTATACACACACACATATATAATGTATATATAAATATATATGCAATTATTCAATTGACTAAAAAACATTAATTGATTGATTAAAGGCTTGTTTGTTTTTATTCAGAGGCTCTTAATGGGCTTTAGGTCTGGTTCTTTCAGACCTTAGTAGAATAAGTGTGATTTTTTTTTAATTCAGATATGATAGGCTCTGAACAGCCTCTTAATCTTCAGACCCAGAAATGAGTCTTATTTACCCCTTGGTCGATTTTTTTCATACATATTCCTTCCATAAACTAATTTCAAAAAAAAAAAAAAACACCCAAACACCGGATCAACCACGATACACGCCATTTCTCTGCTCCATTCAATGTCGTAATCCTAATTCCCCATATGAATTCAGACTAATAATCAAACATCTTGAATAATTTAGAAATCAGTCTTCATACGCTGCCTTTCATGAATTCAGCCAATTTCAGATATGATTTCAGATTTCAGACTTGACACTTTAAGAAAAAAAATGCCAACTAAAAAAATTAACGTAATTGTGCACCCACTTAGAAAATCTCCTGGGTCCGCCACTGATTACGACTACAAAATACAATGGACAATTCATTGGCCAAAAGAATAGTGTTTGATATGCATAGTTGATTTTCATTTTCACAGATTAAGCGACAAGGTGAGTTGGTAACTTATTATGCTATCAAGGCTCTGGTTTGGCACAATCATGGGTTTGAGTCAGCCAAATTACATATGTTGCGGGAAGAATTGTGATTTAATGTGTTGACATTATGTTTGGTTTGTGATGCCTTAGTTGTGGCATGTTTGTTTATCATGGCGTGCAGAGACTGGTCACACGTGAGGGGTAGTGTTACAGCTTTGATATGTATAGTTGCTTCGCTCTTTCACAACTTAAGCTTTTAAATGACTTGGTAATTTATTTATTTTCATCACAAAAGATATAAGAGTTGGGAAATTAGCAAGAGGTATAATAAGTTTCACAAATACCTTCCATTTTGATATACAATAGGTATATTAAGAAATAACAAGTCAATATGGTGGACCCATAACTTTGCTTGTGAAGGCGTAGTGCATATACAAAGTAAAAGAAAAGGTGAGCAAGGCATCTGTAATTTAATTAACTAACGACTAAAAAGGCAATAAAAATAACGAAAGGAAATTAATAGTAGCAGAACAAAGAACAAGTATCATCAAAACAATCATTTATTAGGAGTTTAGTTAATAATGCCAAGTATATAGAGATGAAAACTAGCCATACTTGATCATCTCTTGGTCCCATGGCCTCCATGGGCCTCTGAAGATTTACCAAGCTAACATATTGATTGTCACTCTCCATAGAGACAAGTAACCCTATAGGACGAATAACAAGATATAAGAGGTGAAGAAGGTGCTATACTAACCAACATTTTCATGATCTTCCTTAGCTTTGAGGTATGTTTAGTGAGTACGCTCTTTCCAATTGACCAGCATATCCAACTTCTTTCTTTGTCAGTTGTTGGGTTTCCCATGAATGGAAACAAGGTTTTTGTACTGGGACGTACCCCCCCCCCCCACTTTGGGGGGTATTGTCAATAGACCCAAGAAAATAAATGATAGTAGTATTTCTACCCCATATCCTTTGCCATAAGCTATCCTAGCAAACCTAATAAAAAATGTCCCTTTCTGGTTTAAAAATAGACAACGGTATCCTTATGTTGAGAAACTTTCATACGAATATTTCCCTATTTGCCAACTCCAAATCATGATGACCCAATTAGCCAAAAGAAAATATAAAGGAAAAGAAAAGAAAAGAAAAAGTATTAACATATCAAGGATTATACCACACTGACCAACTAATTTTGGTGAATTATTTGACGAAATCTCAACACATAATTTTGAAGGATGAAGCAGTTTTTAGTATCAGGACCGTGCAAAGTAAGCTTTTATCTTTTAACAAACATAACAGCCAGATCTCAGTGAAAGATGATCATTGTCAAGTTATTACGGGTCTAAACTAAAGCTTTGATGCTGTTGATGTTGTTTTTGTTGTAAGACCGAATACTCGAATCGAATACCGAATCGAATCAAAATGTTCGATTCATTTACAACCTTATGCAAGAAGCAAGATATCAAAATCAGGTCAGCTGTGATATTATACCTGGTCATCAGCCAGAATTCCACCACGACAAGCCGCACTCTTTGTTCCTTGGAATGCATCCATGCTAATGCAATTCTCTGATAACATAATTATCAAGTTTAGAGAAGTGGCCAACAAAATACCATTCAATAAAGTAGCATCAGTGAAGGTGGACCAAATACCTGGTGCTTTAATAGAGAAACTGATAATATACCATTGGGTAATGTAGCTTCTACTTTAGTTTAGGTTGATTCAGATCCTGAAAAAAAAAAAAAAAAGTTTAAACACATAAATGAAAGTATATATTGTCATTAGCAAACTAACCAATACAACAAGTTGCAGATCCAGATCTTATCTTATAAACTGTCAAAATAGTAATTTAAAATATGTTACCTGAAGTGCTGCTTGATAAATCAATCTTTCATCGCCAACTTTTTCATCAACCACCCCAGAACGATGAAGAGGGTCATTTGTACTTGCATACTGTGTAGTTGGAGTAGAATTGGAGAAGAGTGATGATGGGTGTCGCCCATACATAAAACTTCGGCATCCCTGCCCCAACTCATATGATCATTTATAAGGTTTTTACCATATAATGGAGTGGGCAATGGAGAAAGAGAAGGATTTCCATGATTTTCATTAGTGCGGATGTGCCCAGCACTATTAAGAGGATTAGGCCTAGCATTTGATCCGGATGCTTGCAAGGAAGAGGGAAGTGTTCTTCCTCCATATCCTGTACCAAACCATACCAGTAATTCTGAAATCAATATTCTATTGAAAGTTTTTCACTAGCCAAACTAACTCTAGCAGTTGCACATTACCATTGTCACTGGACCTTGGATGAATATGGGGTCGACCTTGTGCATGGTTATTACTTGATGAGTTCCCATTAAAGTGAGATGCTTTCTTAGAACCAGACCTTCCGAGCCGAATGATGACCTGAAAATGAACAAACCCAGATAAGAATCAATGATATGAAGGTGTTAAAGTTTGAGAACGTTCTCTCTTTACCTATAACACCTGTGCCTGATGTAGATGCCGTTGGATGAAGATGTGTACCATTAGTCGACGTGGCAGAGTCCATCAATAATGGGTCATCCTTATCATTAAGTGCTTTATATTTTGCGAGATCCCAACTATCAGAATCACTATCAGTTGAACTAATATCTATTGGATCCATTTCAGTGGATTGATTATCCTCCGACTCAGCAGAACAACCGGGCGGTGAACCAACCTACAATTTGCATCATGATCAACACGCTTATAACACAAAGAATCCATGCAACCATCCAGTATCAAACAATAGTGTCCTCACCAGGAATGTACAATGCCTTGAAATTAAGCTGCTAACCAATCCACCCAAAGAGGAGCAACATTTTCTAGTGGAATTGATGAAACTACGGATAGGGTTCGTCTGGTCACGCATAAAAGTAAAACCCTTGCAATGAAAATTACATGAAAAATTAAAAAGAGGGAAGATATTAGAATTATTAATTCTTAAATTTCATCAAGAAATCAAGCTTCATTTTTTCTCTGAACTTTGAAATTATAGTGAAATAACAGTAGATAATCAAACGATAGTAACGTTGCAAGCATGCGAATGGTAAAAGATTACTAGGAAAATGTAGATTGTGAGATGAGAGAGAGTTGAAATTTGAATGTGCACCTGGTAATGGTAATTTTTTCCCCTTCGACCTCACCGGCAAAGCCCCAAATCTTTGCCCTCGTTTAAACCGCAACGAAATGGTTCCCAAAAGGGAGTTAGCAACGCCAAAATAGGTAAGACTTGAGGTAACAAAATTAGATAAGGAGTTAATTAAGGTATCAAATTTGATACATTGGCTAATTTTTTTTAAAATTAATTTTTTTCTATATTTTAAATTTTATTTTATATTTAAAATATTTTATTTAATGAAAAAGACATTTTAATAATTAAAATAAGTAATTTTAAATATTTATAAAAAAATCTCTTTTTTTAAAAAAAATAATTATTTAATTTCAATTATCATCTTATCATATATAATATAGGTAGCAAATGAAAATATGACACAGGTGAAAATAGATTTTTTTTTAATTAAATATTTTTTTTAAAAAACAAGAATAGAATTTTTTTATATATATTTAAAATTATTTATTTTAATTATTAAAATGTCTTTTCAATTAAATAAAATATTTTAAATGTGAAATAAAATTTAAGATATGGAAAAAAAAATCAATTTTGGTACATTTGCTAACTCCTTCCATTGGAGATGGAAATGTAGCACACTATGAATAGTGTTGAAAGGTACCAGAATTTAATTTTGGTACCTTCCCCTAACTCCTCCCATTGGAGTTGCCCCAAGTACTTTACTTCCTTCACCCCTTTCTCCTCCTGATGGTGTATTGGTGTCTGGAAATTTACGTAGGCACGTCGAAACTCTGCCCGAGCACAATCGACGATCCCAACGCACGACGAATCTCTGCCCGAGCTCAATCGACGATCCCTGCGATCCCAACGCACGCCGAAACTCTGCCCGAGTACACACCTGACAATCACGAGGCACGCCGAAGCTCTGTCCACAAACAACCGGCACATCCCGAAGCAATCCCGGTCTATCCCGGAACACTATTCCATCCTCAAACACTATTTCCCAGCAGAAGACAGACACGAACCAACATTGGTAAGGCTTCCTTCCTACACTATTTCAATACATTTCAATATGTAGTGTACAATGTAGACATCCGATACAGCATGCATTTTTAAAAGCACATACACACACACACAACATTTAAAGAAAGAAGGGGTACCGAAAGACTCGTTTTTACGAGGCGACTCGGGTGAGCTCTAACATTCTCTTCCCGAGGAGTAACCTGACCTCCGAACTCAAAAATCTCATCACACAACAACAGTTTTTTAAACTGATGTATTTTCTCAATGTTTTGGGCTAAATCAAAACGGCGTGGCGACTCTACAAGCAAAAAACGTAGCGAGACACCTCCTCGACCAACACGCAAAGCGAGATGTTGGGGCCCGCGCGTGAGCTGGATCCGGGTAATTTCACACCCGCCCGGGGAAACTGTAAGTACGTGATCGTTACCATTGATTACTTCACCAAGTGGATTGAAGCCAAGCCCTTAGCTAAGATTACGGAGGAGAACGCCGTCCACTTTATTCATGATTATATTTGGTGTCAATTTGGGATTCCTCGAGCTATAGTGTCGGATAACGGGCTACAATTCTCTACAGGAATTGAAATGGAGATGAACAGATTGGGCGTCAAGCATTGGAAGTCGTCAGTCGCATATCTGTAAGTACCCAAATCTGGCTCATGCCTTCCGGTTAAGTTTTCCGGCAATTCCCCGGACTTTTCTAAAGTTCAGGGGCAATTCGGGAACTTTTCCAAACCTTCCGAGGGGCGAAGGACTTGCTAGGAATTAAAATTCCACGTAGTCCTTCGCTGGAAAAACCCTTCTAGAAGGCCACCTTGCATGGTTCTAGAAATGAGCTGAGTCATTTCAGGATAAAACCGCACGGTCTCATTAGACCTGGAGTTACAACCGCACGGCCTCATTAGCTGCTGTCAGACTGTCTATAAATAGAGACCTCCTCTATTCATTTTAGGGGGATTTTTCAGTAGTGTTACTCTGCCAAAATACCGCCACGAAATTCCAGAGAGCTGAGAGTGTCAAAAACCACCTCCCTCCTCTTCAAAACATTCCAAAGTTGGTCCTTCCCTAGGCAAACTTCAAGGAGAAAGAAGGACACCACCATTGGTAACCTCTCCTCCCCTTTATCTTGCATTATACTTGTATTTATGTGATATATTGCTCCTTGCTTTACATATTGCTATATACTTGCTTGGTACTTGGTATATTGTCATTAAAGATCCTACCTTAGGCATGTAAATCATACCCCCCCTTTTTTTGCATAAAGTAGCATCCTTTGCTCCTAAAATGCCATTTTTACATATAAAGTTGCATCCTTTGTATTAAAAATGTTATCTTTGCATAAAGTAGCATCCTTTGCTCCTAAAATGCCATTTTTACATATAAAGTTGGATCATTTGCATTAAAAATGTTACCTTTACATACAAAATAGCATCCTATGCATCAAAGTAGCATCCTTTGCTCTTAAAATGTTATCTTTATGCATCAAAGTAGCTTCCTTTGCACTTAAAATTCCATTTTTACATACAAAGTTGCATCCTTTGCATTAAAAATCATTCTTTACATCAAAAAAGCATCCTTTGCAACCAAGTAGCATCCTTTGCACTTAAAAAATGTCATCTTTTTCATTAAAATAGCATCTTTAGCTTAAACATGCATCCCCCATGTCCCTCATGGTTGGATCTCTCTCCTAGGATTGCCTAGTGACCTTCTTAAGGCACAAAAAGGCATAGGATGAGTATAAAGATCCAATCTTTATACCCATTCCCTAGTCCCCCTTGGTACTTGGAGCATCTCTTGGAACGAGATGGTGTAAAGGTCCTATCTTTACATCATTTCATCCACTTAAAGATGTCATAGACGGATTCTCCTTTAGCGAAGGATGAGCCCTAGCCACATATCTCCGATCATCACTTGAGACGAGCATAAATGTCTCGAAAAGTCCAAATCGTCTCAAGATGTAGGATTGATAGGCAAAGGTCATTCCTTTCTAAAGAGTCTCATCCTTGGACTCTAAAACAGTGTCCCTAACTTGATCACATGTGAACCAAGGTCTCATCATGATGATCATAAGTCCAAGATGAGAAGGGGATCAAAGTCCCTAATACATAAAAATCCAAGGAATCTCGAGCGATAACCTACTCATGGTTTATACGTCCGGAAGACCACTTGGTACATTCCCCCCTTTTCAAAACTCACATCTCACACACGAAAGCACTAAGGCAAGTATGAAAAGCGGATCCTGGAAGACTTGCTTCGGCAAGGCTCTTTGGGTGAACGACGATCCGTTCTTCCCAAAGGGTAACTTAACCTCCGGACCCAAATCCTTTTTTCAAAGTTTTGAGGAAATCAAAATGGCGTGGCGACTCCGTTTTTCAATTTAAACTGGACGTTTCCAAACTGATGTGAGGCGGTGATCCCCCTTACACGAGAAAGTGGTTCCAAAAGTAAATAAACAAAAAAAATAGAGCCGCTTATCTTGGGCACCACATTCACAGTATGGCAACTTCGCTGGGAAATAAACCAAAGGGGAAAGCTTTCATTTTTAAAATAAAAAAATGATACCCGATATATAGGTGGAAACCATTAACCTTACTGTATCGCTTCCTAATCCGAGGCTTGGGATAAACGATGGTCTAACAATCCCACGTACCGGTATCCCTTTTCGAAAAAAAAAGAAAGATTTTTCCGAGTGGGTTAGCCTTCCGCCGCGGATTCGCTTCTCATACTTTCCCTATGTTTCTTGCATTGCATTGCATGCATCCATGGTTCTTGGGAATTGTGCATATTCTGAAACTGAACAGGAAAGCATTCTGGAGCTGAAAAGGTGCCAAAAAGGCCGGGTAAATAGTCTGCAGATCAAAGAATTTGGAACCTGAAAAGTTGCTTGATGCAGCCGTACGGCTTAATCCTCTCTGGATTCTGACCGGGCGGCTTCATTGGCAATTCCACCAGGACACTTTTGAGGCTAATCTGGCAGCCTTGGCAGCTTGGGGCTATTCAGTTCCAAGACTTATCGGGGCTCCCAAAAAATTTACGTGCTTATTTGCTGCATTTTCCCCCGTCCCGAAAAATCATTCCTTTAAAACACATTTCTGAAAATTTATGTTTTAACTCAAAAGGAATATTTTTAGGAGGCCGCACACTACGCGCACCATATATATCCTGTACACTTTGCACGCACGTCCCTTTAACCCGGGGTGGTTGTTCAGTTGCAGTCACGGACAGTATTACGATGCTCCCGGGCGCGCACGGAATCATCCCAAACTCCCCATGGCAGCCAGTGTCGACCAATGAACAGTCCGTGTCACACATTTTAAAACCGTGACTTTTGGTTGGTTTTTGGTCTAATCCGTGTCATATAGCCCAGTTGCATATCCCCGTAAAGGTCAAGCCTTAGCCCATGACGGAAGTCAAGATCTTTCGCACAAGCGGAGCTCTACCGAAATTTCGACAAGAAAAAAAATTGGCAGAATCTTGGCCCCAACATTGACTTTGACTTTGACCCGCTTGGGATGCGTAAGAGTCGAGACCGAGTCCGTGCCAAAAATCCAAAGATCTTTCGCGCAAGCGGAGCTCTGCCGAAATTCCGACAAGAAAAAATTGGCAAGATCTTGACCCGGCATTGACTTCGACTTTGACTCACGCACAGCGTATGCAACGAAGTTCAATGTGACACTGTGTCATCCGGCTTTTACCGCCCGACCCATGCCTATTATCTTCTCGGACATTGCCGAAAAGTCAAAACGTCATTCGCGCAAGCGAAACTCTGCCGAAATTCCGTTAAGGCTGAAAGACGAGACTTTCCCGGCATTGCCTTGACTATAATCCGCATTGCTCGTGCGTTAAAAGTTCCTATGACCCGCTAGACCCGTTAGGAGCGTTCTTCTCTCTCGGTCGGTGGGATTCGCGTGCCCTATAGGATCCTCGCCCGGGGCTGTCCACCCTGAGAGGTCGAAATACAGGTGGAATACGAGGGGCTTATAGGCGTAGTGACGGAGCCCACTGATCCAGGATCTAGAGTAGTTGTGAAAAAGAAGGGCAGAACCCCTTTTCCAACCAAATAGGAATTAATAAAAGACACTGTTTTAAGTAAACTGGAAGATTCTTAATTTGCATATTACTTGAGCCTTCAGCCTAAACACCTACCCCGAGTCTAAACCTCTCCTATCCCTTTCCCGCAGCGAGAAAGAAGTGGGTGAGAATACCGGGTCAGCGGCTTGTTAGCGCAGATTTCTCAGACAGTTCGCCAGAATCCTCAGTTTTGTCGATCCGAGAGAGTCGGAATGGCCGATTTGAGAAAAGCGGCGGTTTGGGTAACCAGATGACTAGGGAAGAAGAGCTAGCCTTAGCCTTGGAAAACATTCGTAAGGTCCATGAGGAACAGCAAGCCATGCTCATTGATGCGCTTTGTCATCATGGGGTTCAGATAGTGGTTGAGTCCAACGGTTCCCTGGTTATGGTAGAAGATGAGACTCCAGAAGCAGCCATCTCAGCACCCCCAACCTATAACCAATGCCCTCCTCCATCCACATATGATCCCTTACCAAGGACTGCCCCTTTTCAGTCCTTTCCCACATCCCAGGCCGTCAGGGTTCCGACGCCCTCGCCTCCTCAGATAAGACCCAGCTTTGTTCCCTACCAACAGAGAGCAAATGCCACAGCTATCCCAGTTACGCAGCCTCTGCATTACCCCATGGGATTCACTCCCCCTCCTCAGTATGGGCCATCTCAGACAATCTCCAGGCCTCAGAATCAATCCAATGATCTCTTTAACCTATGCCCTGCCACAGCAGATCTTCCACCCCCAGCCTTGCCAACAGGACCCCATGAGGTTCCGTATCCTTTTCCCTACCCTGGTAACTATGAGCCTAATTCCTATGCCTCCGGCCAGCTTCACGGAAACACGGGGCCAGGCCAAGCCTACACTTACTTTCCTTCCAAAGATCCCTAAGCCATGGTACCAGCTACCACTGTGCCACCCACTGTCTTGCCACCCAAATCTGATAAGCTTGCGTCAGAATCAAACAATCCTAAACCGTCACCTGACCCCAACATGACTTGGTTGATGGGACAAGTTAAGTCCATGCAAGAGAAGTTTGGGGAATTGAGCACCAAGAAGGCAGCGTACCAGATTACTGACCCCAGTAAAATTGTCCCTCTTCCTCCAAAATTTCGAATGAGATTGAGAAGTTCAATGGGACCGATTGTTCGCGGACTCACATTGAAAGTTATCTTCTTGCCATGAGAGCCAAATATTGTACACATCAGCAGATGGCCGACCACTTTCAATTGTCATTGAAGGGTTCAGCTCTTAGGTGGTTCTTGCATGTGAGGCCAGAGGCCCGAGCCACATGGGACCAGATCAAGGAAGCATTCCTGGAAAAGTATAAGGCTAATCTGAATTGGGAGACCAGCAAGAATGACCTACAAGGCACTCTGCAGCGCCCAGACGAGTCAGTAAGTGAATTCTACAAGAGATGGAATTGGAAGCTTAGTGAAATGATGACTCCGCTGAATGAAGAAGAACAGATGGAGATCTTCTAGTCTTGCTTGAAACCTCAGTTAAGGGTCCAGATTGGCAATTACTATTATCCTGACCTTCGGGCAATGGTAAATGCCGGTACCAAGTTTGAAAATGCCTTTAACATGGCTCCGGTCACAGGAACAGGCAACTCCTACCGCTACAAAGCACCAGTCTCGAATGCCACAGCCGTCACTGTAAAGGGAAAAGAAACAGTTGGCGCTGTCAATTATATCCAGAATGAGAAAGTTGGACAAAGTTCAGGTCAAGTCGGTGTGAAGCCAAGGCCTCGTTCCTATAATGCTGAAGATTCTGGGATGCCACTAGAGAAGGTCTTCGACAGTTTGGTAGCTGAAGGACTCATTAGACCTTTGGAAAACTGGAAACCAAAGAACCCTAGCGTCAGGATGGACGAAACCAAGCATTGCCGCTTTCACAAGTACCATGGGCATAACACCAATGATTGTACTTACTTAAAGTTCCTGATCTCTCGCCTGATTGAAGAAGGCAAGCTAGAACCCCCTCGAGGTCCCAATGTGGTCAAGAATCCTCTTCCTGCCAACAATCGAGTCAACATGATTGAGTTTGGGGAGACAAATGCAGCCGGTTTTGGGAGTCCAAAGATCATAGACATCCTGAAATTCAATGTTCCTTATGCTGAATTGCACGGAGAGTGGAAAGATCTGATTGATGCCTCCGCCATGGAAGGACAATTTGGACCCATAATAGGAACCGATTTCGTTAATGTTGTCAAAGCCCGACCTCTCTTTTGTGATATCGAACCAGTGACCATAGTCAAGATTACAGAAGAAAGGCTCACCTATGAAGATTGTGAGGCAGAAATAAGCCAGGCTATGATGATGAAAGTCTCTCCGGAACCCTTCATCACTCACGGTGAGCATAATGTGTTTGTGATGACTCTTACTGCTCATGAGGATCAGTCCCAACCCCCTGTTTGGAAGAATGTGGAAAGAGGAGTGAACGAGCCAGAAGACTTTTATGATGAAGAAAGTTGTCTCTCAGATGCCGAAAATGCAACTGGTCCCATTACCCCAGAGGTACAAATGGATACAGTCAGATTCAGAAAGGAGATTGCGCCAGATCAATCAGACATCCCCCATGAAAATGGTATCAACAAAGGCAATGACGGTTTGCAAGGTGCACAGCCAAATGGGAACGTTGACAAGACTGCTACTCCCCAGGGCAAAAGCAGGAAAGAGTGAAACCCCAGTCCAACCCGCGTCAAACACTTCGAGTCAATAAGTAGTGTAGGGTCCAGAGTCAGTAGGGTCAAGAGTCAGTTGAGTCAGGAATCTTTGAATTCCAGTCCTCCGAGTCATCCGAAGGCCTCACGCCTAAGGATTATGAATATGTAACCAATGTCATCTTTCCTCTTGCTTTGAATGAAATGACAGATCTTTCTGAGTATTCCCTTATTGCCAACTTAATAAATGATAAATTAACTCAAAACTTAACAACAGTTAATAATGAATCATTTGAACAAGATGCAAACACACTAAACGAACAATACATTAAAGAAATCTTTAAGCAGGTTACAGAAAAAGAGGAAAATCGGGCCCAAGCTGCCGAGGAGGTTTTGACAAGTGTTAACTTGGGTACTGTCGAGGAACCTAAAGAGATACAGATTGGAAACTTCTTCCAGGGGGTTGAACGGGACAGACTGGTCAATCTGCTCAGAGAGTACATGGACGTGTTCGCATGGTCGTACAGGGATATGCCGGGGCTAGACAGTTCAATTGTGGAGCACAGAATCCCTCTAGCACCAGATGCCAAGCCAGTAAAGCAGAAACTGAGGAAGATCAAGCCAGAATGGTCTCTACAGGTCAAAGAAGAGATTGAGAAGCTACCGTGGGTAGGATTCATCAGAGTCATCGAATATCCGACATGGTTATCCAACATTGTGACTGTAACTAAGGCCAATGGGAAGGTGCGCTGCTGAAATTACCCGGATTCGGCTCGCGCGCGGGCCCCGGCATCTCGCATTGTCGCTTTCGGAAGTTGCCCGGATCCGAGAGGCAGCGCAATCGTGCCCCGGCATCTGGCTATTCCGTTTACGTTTGTTGGAGGTGTCTCGCTGTGTTTTTGCTTGTAGAGTAGCCACGCCGTTTTTATTAAGCCCAAAACATTGAAAAAGGGCATCAGTTTAAAAATAAACTGTTTTTTGTTGTGTGATGAGATTTTTGAGTTCGGAGGTCAGATGACTCCTCGGGAAGAGAATATTAGAATCTTAGAGCTCACCCGAGTCGCCTCGTAAAACGAGTCTTTCGGATACCCCTAATATTCTTTAACTGTTGTGTGTGTGTGTATGTGCCTTTTAAAAATGCATGCTGTGTCGGATGTCTACATTGTACACTGCTTTATTGAAATGTATTGAAATAGTATAGGAAGGAAGCCTTACCAATGTTGGTTCGTATCTGTCTTCCGTAGGGGAATAGTGTTTGAGGATGGAATAGTGTTCCGGTACGGACCGGGATTGCTTCGGGATGAGACGGTTGTCTGCGGACAGAGTTTCGACGTGCGTTGGGATTGCAGGGATCACTCGGGCAGAGGTTCGACGTGCGTTGGACTCGTTGGTTGGATTCGGGCAGAGGTTCGGCGTGCGTTGGAATCGTTGGTTGGATTCGGGCAGAGGTTCGGCGAGGTTGGGATTGCCGGTTTGACTCGAAAAGAGCTGGGACGCCTCGGGAAAGACCAGGCAAGGCCTCGGAGTACCACAAGGGGCCTCAGAGTTCCTCGAGAGTGCCTCGGGGCAGCGCGGGAGCGCTCGGGGAGGCTTCGGAGCACCGCGAGGGGGCTCGGAAGGCCTCAGAAGGATCCGAAAGGGGCCGGGAGTGCCCCGAAGGGTCTTAGAGAAGAGCCTGAAGGCTGGGGGAAGAGGAGAGAAGAGGGAAATGTGTCAAAATGAGGGAGGGGGAACCCTCTATTTATAGTGTCAGAAAACTGCAAGAAGGTCCGTACGGACCTTCTAGGTAATCTAGTTTTTTGGTTTTCCTCGATTTCAGGGAATGATGAGGATTTTTGAAATGATTATGTCCCCTCTGCAAAGAGGTCCGTACGGACCAACCATGTAGGGGGGTAATGATGTTCTCCGGGATTTGAGGGAATCTCGTGGACTTTAAGCGGATTTTGCAATTATGATGTCTAGGAGCAAAGAGGTCCGTACGGACTTCCATGCTTTTCCACATTTTGTAATTGTGATGGCAAGCTAGTTCTCGTCGAGAGCTTTCCAACCATATGTGGCACGTCTCAATCAGAGTTCGTATGAAGGAGTTATGACCTCCGAAAGTTTGTCCTTGGTTTTGTCGTATGCTTGGATGGAGAGCGATCCAGATTGGGGTACTTACAGAAGCCCCTCGGTGACGTCACTTATGAAAGAAGTGGGGTCGTCGATAAGATAAGGGTCCTGATCTGGATCGCGTGCTGAGAGAGAAGGTGACCAGGTTGGTCGGACGGCTGGACCCTTTGATAGGATTCCTACGTATCCCTGAGTGGGAATCAAGCCAATCGTAGTTCGCGTGTGGGTGACCGCATAGGTCGGTGGTAAGGACGTGGAGGTGTCCTGGATGACCGTATAGGTTGGTGGTAAGGACGTGGAGGCATCCTGGGTGACGTGGAGGCGTCCAGGGTGACCGCATAGGTCGGTGGTAAGGACGTGGAGGCGTCCTGGGTGACCGTATAGGTCGATGGCTGGAGCATGTGACAGGATTTCTACGTATCCCTAGCGGGAATCAAGCCTGATCGTAGTTCAGAGGTCGTGAAATTGTGAGTGCATGCGGGCGTGATGGTGCCCTGAAGTGTCGTGTGACTGCCGAGGCTGACTGTGAGGACGTGGTGGCATTTTGAGATGGAAATTTTACGATTTTCCGAATCGGGTGGTTTAAAGCCTTCCGGGCTAGTGATAGTGATTTGGGAGGTTTATACGGTCTTCCGGACCGAGTGGTTTAAAGCCTTCCGGGCTGGAGGTAGTTTGGGAGGTTTATACGGTCTTCCGGACCGAGTGGTTTAAAGCCTTCCGGGCTGGAGGTAGTTTGGGAGGTTTATACGGTCTTCCGAACCGAGTGGTTTAAAGTCTTCCGGGCTGGAGATAGGTCATGCGTGAAGACTTGATTCGTCTTCTGACTGTGGGCGTGTCATGTATGAGGACTTGATTCGTCTTCTGACTGCGGGTGTGCCATGTATGAGAACTTGATTCGTCTTCTGACTGCGGGCGTGTCATGTATGAGGACTTGATTCGTCTTCTGACTGCGGGCGTGTCATGTATGAGGACTTGATTCGTCTTCTGACTGCGGGCGTGTCATGTATGAGGACTTGATTCGTCTTCTGACTGCGGGCGTGCCATGTATGAGGACTTGATTCGTCTTCTGACTGCGGGCGTGTCATGTATGAGGACTTGATTCGTCTTCTGACTGCGGGCGTGTCATGTATGAGGACTTGATTCGTCTTCTGACTGCGGGCGTGCCATGTATGAGGACTTGATTCATCTTCTGACTGCGGGCGTGTCATGTATGAGGACTTGATTCGTCTTCTGACTGCGAGTTGTGGAGGCATGGCTGCCTTGTGCTTTGATTACGAGAGGTGTGAATGCCTTGCGCTTTGCCTGCTGGGGAGAAGGTTGGACTTACGAGGACTGCCGGTGTTCATTTGCTGGGGATATGTGGCCTTGTAGGGACTTTTTTATGCTGAGAAGGTGACTTCGGGCTTACTTTTATGGCCGGAAAAGGCGAGGAGCATATAAGTTGATTTTCTTTGAAGGTGTCTATACCCTAAGTGAGACTGATTTGGGGGTGTTTACCCTGTGTTGAGACCTAGTTTAGGAGTATGACCCTAGGTTGAGACTATTCTAAGGCGTCTGGACCTAAGTTGAGTTTGATGGCGCATTTTGTGAGTCATGTAAGAACTTTTGTTTATGGGAATTTTTTAGAAAGGCATCATGCCGTGCTGGGATTCCTCTTTTATGTAGCATTTATTATAGCTATGTCTCATATTTGAAGTTTATTGACATACCTTCGATGTGTTTACCTGCAGGAGGAGGTGCCTGTGACCGAAGTCGCTGAAATGTTGAGGACGCGCCGGGGTTTTTTTGAACGAAGTTGCTGAAATGATGAGGACGCTATGGTGCCTTTGTCTGAACTTGCAGTGAGGGCGAGGTGGTGCCTCTGTCTGAACTTGCGGTGAGGGCGAGGTGGCGCCTCTGTCTGAACTTGCGGTGAGGGCGAGGTGGTGCCTCTGTCTGAACTTATGGTGAGGGCGAGGTCTTGCCTCTGTCTGAACTTGGAGAGGGCGAGGTGGTGCCTCTGTCTGAACTTGCGGTGAGGGCGAGGTGGTGCCTCTGTCTGAACTTGGTGAGGGTGAGGTGGCGCCTCTGTCTGAACTTGGTGAGGGCGAGGTAGCGCCTTTGTTTGAACTTGTTGTGAGGACGTGGTGGTGCCTCTGTCTGAACTTACGGTGAGGGTGAGGTGGCGCCTCTGTCTGAACTTGGTGAGGGCGAGGTAGCGCCTTTGTTTGAACTTGTTGTGAGGACGTGGTGGTGCCTCTGTCTGAACTTACGGTGAGGGTGAGGTGGCGCCTCTGTCTGAACTTATGGTGAGGGCGAGGTGATGCCTCTGTCTGAACTTGGTGAGGGCGAGGTAGCGCCTTTGTTTGAACTTGTTGTGAGGACGTGGTGGTGCCTCTGTCTGAACTTACGGTGAGGGTGAGGTGGCACCTCTGTCTGAACTTACGGTGAGGGTGAGGTGGCGCCTCTGTCTGAACTTGGTGAGGGCGAGGTAGCGCCTTTGTTTGAACTTGTTGAAATGTTTGAGGCCGTGGGGCGCCTCTGACCGAGTTGTTGAGGTGTTGAGGACGTGGGACGCCTCAGGTGCTGGACAAGGAGAGGAGGGATGGCTCGTCTTCTCTTTCCTTGTTCGTTCTTACTCCTACGGACTTCTTGGACTATTCGGTCGAGGAAGGTTCTGGGTTCACCGAGGATGATGAGGTGGCTGGCAGAGACGCCGAGATGCAGGAGTCTTTACCAAGCGGTGGTGCCGATGACTTAGAGTAGGACTCCCCCTTTTTTCTGTTCTGTGCACTATCTGCTTTTTTGTTGCAGGCGGGGTGCTATGAGATCTTCCGTTGCCAGCCGTGGGACTGGGAGGATGAGGCCATGTTCGGTTATCCCGCCATGATGTGTTGGGCTCATCCTTTGAGGAAAAGGAGGACGGGAGAGGGATAGTTTGGAGGGGTTTCCGCTGTATACTTGGACTCAATATGATGAGGATGAGCCGGAGGGTGCCCCCTGGGTGGTGCGGCAGCGGAGGCTTCTGCGGGGTCTTATTTGTGACTCCGTGTACTTGGGGGAGAGGTTATTCTGGCAGTATGGCACAGGTGCGCCTCCTTTGGCTTCGAGGGATCCGCCCTTCCATATGATGAGTCCTCTTGATATGGACATGCTGGAGTATGAGAGGTACCGGTCCGGCGTGAGTGCCGAGGAGTTCGTCCTGGAGGGCGAGGAGTATGCGGCCTTGGTCAGGCAAAAGCTGAGGACGCCATAGGTGTTGGTGAAGGAAAGACAGACTGGCTCGTCACGTCCTCTAGATGTTTCGGTGCCTTGGCTGGACTTCACGTATGTTCGCGGGGATTCGTCGAGGCGAAGGGTGTCGGTACCCGTCCCTGAGCAGGCTCCTGCTGCCTATCGGGTTGACCCGGATGCGCCGGTGAGTGTGCTTACTCTTTTCCATCTTGGCATCTTTTCTGTATTTTTCTCTTTTTGTTGGGTATGACTGCATCTATTTTGCTGAGCGTTTCTTTAGTTGTTTGCTTGTGCAGGCCTCGGGGAGATCCTTTGACACGTTGACCCGCCGTTATGTAGCGATGCGGCCTTTTTGCAAGGAAGTTCGCGGGGAAGCCGTCTTGCAGGTCTTCGCGGCACGCGGCGGCGTTCGAGCCAGTGCCTTTGAGGAGGTCTATGGATACTCCTTCTTCGAGGGTGAGCCGGGGCCACGGCCCGGAGGTGCGGTTCGAGAGCAACCACGACTTTGATGTAGGGGCGTCTTCGGGGGCTCGAGAGGCCGCAGACCCTTCATCGGTTCTTTCCTCCGCCGGAGGCACGGGTGAGGTTCATCCTCGCATCCCTTCTTTGATCCTTTCATCGGGTTTTGACCCTTGAGTACTTTGAGTACCCGCACGAGAGGGTGTTGTATCCCGATAATGAGGATGTGGCGATCCGAGTTTTCCGAGATGCCGATTTCTCATTTGTGGAGGATGATGATGATGAGTCGGATTAGGGCTCTTTTGCTTTCCCTCTTTCCGTTGTTTTTTTTTTTTGTAGAGCAGACATTTTGTACTGTAATAAAACACTTGTATTTGCACAGCAAAGTATTTTATTTTAAGATGTAATGATGTATTTGTGATTTCCGGGATTGACCTAGGAATTGTTGCTAGCTTATTATTATTTTTGTGCATGTCGCATGAGCTGGGAATGCATTTGTGGTTAGTGGAGGCTGAGGCAGCTTTGGCAGGTTTTCTGAGCAGTTGGGGGCTGAAGCAGCTTTGACAGTTTCATGAGCGGTGGCGGGAGTGATGTCTCCTAGGACGCGTTCGCTTTGTGCTTGATAGCCACTCTTTTCGGGGTTAGCTACCTCAGGATATGTGACGGTGCTCTGTTGGATGTGGCAGGCCATTGTCGGGCGGGCGAGGATATCATTCCTTTGGTTTCGGGGGAAACCTTCCACGGTGTGGATCGTCTGGTGATGAGAACCGATTCATGCGGGGGAAGCCCCTGCTTTGCTTGCATTATGGTCGCGAGAGAGGCTTCAAACCATACCTGAGTCTCCGGCGTCTCTTAGTCCGTGGACGTTTGCTTGGCGACCTCTTGTCTTGGACATGGATCAATACGCAGGAGAGATGGATGGCACATCTTGGTACGCATCAGCTTCGCTGGTGTGTTCCGCATTGGGGGATCGAGACTAGGAGGGCCTTTCAGGAAGGTTCCTATGTTGTCAGAGTTCCGTGTTTGCCTTGGTCCTCTTTCTATGTTCCGTTGCTTGTTTCCCGGCAGTTCGGGATGAGGCAGGAGCCTTTGCTAGGCTGGGATGACATTGCCAATATGGAGGTAGCTTCTTTCTGCATGACAGATCCATATGCCTTTCTGTATTTTCTGAGGGTATGGAAGTATTCCGCTTTCCCTCATGTGGTGCTCCTTCGACGTCGGGAGAGTGTTGTGTTGACCACCGAATACACAGATGAGCAAAGATGTCGGGCCGACCCAATTGGTTTTGGGAGCGCAAAGCAGCGGTTGCTGGGCAAGATTGCCATTTCAGCTACGACCTTAGGAGTGCAGAAGCTTGGGTTAACCCTCAGGGTGTCACGGGAGATGCTTTATTTGACTACGGGACTCGAGTTGACAAACTGGCGAGGAGAGGTCCCTTTTTGCAGACTCGTAGGGAGGAGATCCGAGTCGAGGCACGGGTGAACGATGCTCTGAGAGCGACTGGTTCGTTTGACACAACTAGGAGGACTCCTGATCTCGGAATGAGGGAGACAGAACTCGCTCATGTGGAATGAAAGAAGACTCGTTGGGGATGAGGGAAGAAAGGAAAGAGTGATGAAGGGCCAAATGCGAGTAGCATGGAATGACCTTTTGAAACACTGAGTATCCATTCATCGTCATTGCAGACACATTGATTGTTAAATGTTTTAAGTTGTCTTTTAGCATGTTGTGAATCGAGAGTAGACCGTGCTTGAACTCATCAAAAAGTGTTTTAACTGTGATGATTTGTGATTTACTTTTAAAGATTTGTCGAGACGCAAAATCTCTTGTTTGCTTCTTTTCTGAGCCTTGGTGGCGTCAATTTTTGGAATTTTGTGTATTCCTTAGACCGAACCAATGAAGGCTGCCTACGTTCCCCTCGGACTGAGAGGCTCAGGTCTGCGTAGTTCGACCCTCTTTTGTGGGAGAAATGACTCGTAATGTACACTTGCAAGGGCGTATTTATTTTTGAAAAGGTGGGAACGGGTCCCCTTTTATGTGAATGCCTTATTTGACGTAGGCACAAAAGAAATGCTTTTGGGTTTGACTCTTTTGAGAGAGTATGAGTACTGAAAAGCTTGTAAAAGTGTATGGAAGCCCTTGCTGACAGAAAATCAGTGTTTAGCTCTATTGTCCTATTTTGTAGAAAAAGAAGACTTGTCGAGACATTTGAAAACTTGATTTGTTCACAATGATCACTTGTTTGCTTAAAACCCTTTGTTGATGTTCGGGTTATTCAACAATAAAACTTGATATGCTTTGATTAATCACGAGGAGAAAGTCAACCGGTATCAAGGATCGAGTTGGTCTGGTGTGAAAGAAGGTTTGTGCATAGGAGAGGTCATTGATGAGACCGGGTTTGTGGATTTGTATGTGTTTATGACCGGACCATTTCTGGTTGCCTACGTTCCCCTTGAGACAAGGAGCTCAGGTCGACGTAGTTCGGGGTTGAACTGTGTTTGGCTTTGGGGCCAGGGCATGAATATTTGCGCGGCCTTTGGCGAAAAGGCTCGGAAGGTTGAATGATGAGGCGCGGGCCTTGAGGTGATTCCTTGACAAGTCGTATTTGACGGCAGTTTCAATGAATCCATTGCTTCTTGATCGTTGGCTCTGGGTCCTTGACCTCGTTTATTTTTGTGAAGCTTCTGCTTGAGCTCTTTTTTTTTTTGTAGCTTCTGCCTGAGTTTTTTTTTGTAGCTTCTGCTTGAGCATTTTTTTTTAGCTTCGCTTGAGCTTTTTTTTTTGTAGCTTACGCTGAGCTTTTTTTTTTTTTTTGTAGCTTCTGCTTGAGCTTTTTTTTTTTTTGAAGCGTATGAGGGCGAAGGCAAGCCCCTGCTTGAACTTTCTTGATGCGCAGGAGGGCAAAGGCAAGCCCCTAAATTGTTGTCGACATGGGGTCAATCTTTTGATGCTGAGTGACCTGTTGTTGTCCTTTGATGTTGTCGCCGTCGTTGACTTGGTCAAGGTGATGGTGGGGACATGTTTTGAAAAGTGTATGACTTGATGGAGGCCTTTGTGTGGGGTATGGTAAGGTGCATGGGGAGCTATCGATTGACTTTCTCACACCAATTAATCAAAGCATTAATCATTTGTGAAATTACTTGTTGAGCAATGCAAGTGATCACATAGAACAAAACTATTTCATTAAATGTAATGTGGGGTGCAAAATAATGTCTCAAGTCTAGCAAGAAAAGAAAGAAAACTTGCGTATGGAAAATTGAAGACTTAATTACAATGTCCGAGGAGGACTTGATTGAATGAGAACAGTACTAGAACCTACGAGGTTTGACTGTATGATTCTTTTTGTGTTTTTTTTCTTTTTAGAGTGTAGAAGGAGAAGAAGACTCGATATTCTTTGGGCGAAGTATCGACGGAGAATTCTCCGATTTGCGTCTCTGTAGGCCCTTCAGCAGTTCCCAAATTCATTTCGGTTAGAACATTCTCGGCAGCTTGGGCCCGATTTTCCTCTCGTTTGACATCATGCTTAAAGATTTGTTTAATGCATTGTTCATTAATGTGTCTGCGTTAGGGCTGTAAACGAGCCGAGCCGAGCTTTGAAGTTTCGAGCTCGAGCTCGAATAAAAAATATCGAGCTCGAGCTTTTCTCGAGCTCGAGCTCGAGCCCAGAATGCATGTTCGAGCTCGGCTCGAATCAAGTTTCGAGCTTTTCGCGAGCTGGCTCGCGAGCTTTTCGCGAGCTGCTCGAACTCGAGTTTTAACGAGCCGAGCTCGAGCTTCGACTTATTTTTTGAAAAAAATCTGAAATCAAATGAGCTTTTAACGAGCCGAGCTCGAGCTTCGACTTATTTTTTGAAAAAAATCTGAAATCAAACGAGTTTTTAACGAGCCGAGCTCGAGCTTCGACTTATTTTTTTGAAAAAAATCTGAAATCAAACGAGCTTTTAACGAGCCGAGCTCGAGCTTCGACTTATATAAATATATATATACTAAAATTTATTCGAGCTTTTAACGAGCCGAGCCCGAGTCGAGCTCAAACGAGTCGATCTCGAACAGAGCTCATCGAACATACGAGCCGAACACGAGCCGGCTCGAAAAAAATGACGAGCTTGAAAATCGGTTCGAGCTCGAGCTCGAGTTCACCTCGAGCCCACTCGAACTCGAGCTTTTTTCGAGCCGAGTCCGAGCCGAGCTCGAGCCGGCTCGGTTCGTGTAACAGCCCTAGTCTGTGTCTTTATCAAGTGAATCATTATTAACTGTTTTGGTTAGTTAATTTATCATTTGTTAAAGTGGCAATGAAGGGATACTCAGAAAGGTCGAACTTTTATTCAAATCATAGGGAAGCACATAATCTTTAGGCATAAGGCCGTCAGACGACTCGAGAGACTCAAACTTAGATACAATAGACTCGGGGTCGTTTATTTTCGAAGTTAGACTCTAGGAGACGGGGGGTTAGTCCAAGCTTCTCGTCCTATCTCTTCTTGCTGGTTGTGGGTCCGCGTTTGTGAAAGTCACGCCGTTTTTTACGCTGCCACTTGCTCGGCCTGTCTCGAACTGCCTTATCTCTGGGAAAGGCTCGATCCATCCCTTGGTGTGCCCCGATTCCAGAAAGGATTGTTGGGGAATAACCGTTCTTGGATTCTTTCTCTCGAATTCTTCATTGCGGAAGCCCCAGGTTACGTCTTCACGTCCCCATTCATCACGGGAATTTGCAGAGGACTTATCCACCATGCTTACCTCCTCATTTCTAGGGAAAGGATTTCCGATCGTGTTAGGACCGCGGGGGCGTTCCAACTTTCCTTCTTCGATTAGCCCTTGGACCACTCGTCAAGACGAAGCAATTGTCGGTGGTGACCGGGTAGTTGTGGAAGGCGCAGTGCTTGCTCATATCCATGTTGGTCTTGAGAGTCTTTGGTTGGAAATTCTCGAGGGGTTTGAGAATGTTCCTCTTTATTAGTGTCTCGAGGACTTGGCTCAAGGGCATCCCGAGGTTATCGAAATGCTGGAACTGTGGTATGCGAGGAGGTTTGTTGCTTCGTTGGGCTGTGTTCCCCTTGTTCACCTCATTGTTCAGGGGGAACGGATTTCCGTCTGTATTGGGGCCGCAGGGGCGCTCCAACTTTCCTTCTTCAATTAGTCCCCGGACTGCTTGTTTTAGTATGACGCAATCGTCGGTGGTGTGGCCGCGGTAGTTGTGAAAAGCACACTGCTTGCTCATATCCATGTTCGGGTTAGGATTCCTCGGTTGATAATTCTCAAGGGGCTTGAGCATGTTCTGGTTTACCAACGCCTCGAACACTTGGCTTAGAGGCATTCCGAAGTTGTCGAAGTGCTGAACACGCTGCGGCCGGGGAGGATTGTTATTTCTCGGGGGCGCTTGATCGCGGCTTTCTTGGACTCCATTCTGGATGTAGTGGACTGCTCTGGCGGCTTCCTTTCCTTTTCCTGGAGGTGGATTGGTTGACGGGATTTGAGGCCATGAAGCAGCTCGAGCGAATGTAGGCTGTCCGAAGATATGGGTCGGAAAAGTTATGTGGGGGAAACCTGGTGAATTCTGGGCATATTGAGAGAAGGAAGTAAACACGGGAACATTTTGAATGTTATTTGGATTTGTTTGAGATGGTCCAGCTGCGCCGATGATATTGAGCTTGCCGTGCAGGGTCGCGAAATTTGTTGTGCTGCGGTTGATGTGACGGAGCCGCTTGACTGAGGCCTGAGTGGTGCTTTGAGCGGGAGTTGCTTTGCATTGCTGGGTTCCCGTAACTTTGTGAAGGAGTGACCTGCTGATAGCTTTGGGAAACCGGGGGAACAGGCACTTCTTCGTCTTCTATGAGGACAGAGGTTCCCTCGGGTTGGGGAACCGCGACGATTCCGTGACGGCGCATGGCGTATTCAATCCAAGCCTGCTGTTCTTCTTGGCATTTTTCGAGAGCCTTGAAAGCTTGCCAAACTTCTTCCATCGTTTGGAAATTTCCCGGGGGCGGGGTTTCGTTTCCCTCACTGTTATCTGTTGATCCCGCTATGGGGGAATAGCGGAGTGTTCTGACCACTGAACCGGAAGGGCTGTCGGACCTTGTGACCTCGAAACTGAAAAGGCGGCTCCCGGGTACTCTCAACCACTCTCGGTTCGCTGGAGGGGGTGACGGGTAAGGTTTAGACATGGAAAGGCCTTTTTTGGATAAAGGGGGAAAGCTCATGTGACATGCAGTTTCCGCTTTTTATTATTATTTTTTATTTTGATTTTTTTTTGTTTACTTAAACAGTGTTTTCTCAGAATCCTAGGTAGGTTGGAAAAGATTGCTCTTGTTTTTCGCAACTATGCTAGATCCTGGGTCAGTGGAGACCATCTGTGCGGCTATAAGCCCCTCGTTTTGCACCTGTATTTCGACATCCCGGGGTGGACAGCCCCGGACGAGGGTCCTATAGGGCAAGCGGTTTCCACCAGCCTAAAATAAAAATTGAACCTAAGGACCGAGCCTGTCATGTTCGTTTTAATGCGTTAGCCATGTGAATAGTGAGCCGAGCCGGCACCTGTGTCAAGATCGGGTCAAGAGTTCGGCATGACCTCTCTTTACCTTGCTTGCGCAAGGGATCTGTGACGTTAGGCGTTGGCGGGGTCATATCGTCATGGCTGACGTATTAAAGGCTTGATGACATGGTGTCATGTGGGCATGGATGTATATCCAGGACGGAACATCGTTTGGGTGTAGCTTCAGAAATCAAGATCAGGTCAAGATTTTGGCATGACCTTTCATCGCTTTGCTTGCGCAAGGGATCTTGAGTTCCGAGCTTCGACTCAGAAAATGGCCGGCATAGGATATGTATCCAGGCTGTATGACACGGACTGGGTAAAAACCAACCGAGTTTGGACAGAGTGTGACTCAAGACTCAAACGTGCAGGGTTGACGCTTGGCTAGGATGGGATGTTTGGAATGATCCCGTGCGCATCCAAGAGGCCTAGGAAGACCAAACGGACTGCAACTGAGACCACTCCGGGTTAAGGGTTGTAGTGTGCAGTGTATCTGAGGCAGCAGTGCGCGTAGCGTGCGGTGTAACCGAGGCAGCAGTGCGAGTAGCGTGCGGTGTAACCGAGGCAGCAGTGCGAGTAGTGTGCGGTCTCTAAAATTCTTTTTCTGAGTAAAACAGAAGTTTTTGAAGAATTTTAAATATATGTACACATATGTATATTGATGCACTTTTTGTTTTGTATTTTTATTTTTTTGTAAAATAAAAAAGGTATAGCACATGCACACACACACAACAGTAAAAGAAAGGGGTAAAATGAAAGTTTGACCCTCATCATTGTTTTAAAAATCTTTTGTTTTGTTTAAAAGTTTTTAAAACTAAATTTCCCCAGCAGAGTCGCCAACTGAAATTACCCGGATCCGGCTCGCGCGCGGGCCCCGACATCTCGCATTGTCGCTTTCGGAAGTTGCCCGAATCCGAGAGGCAGCGCAATCGCGCCCCGGCATCTGGCTATTCCGTTTATGTTTGTTGGAGGTGTCTCGCTGTGTTTTTGCTTGTAGAGTCGCCACGCCGTTTTTATTAAGCCCAAAACATTGAAAAAGGGCATCAGTTTAAAAATAAATTGTTTTTTGTTGTGTGATGAGATTTTTGAGTTCGGAGGTCAGATGACTCCTCGGGAAGAGAATATTAGAATCTTAGAGCTCACCCGAGTCGCCTCGTAAAACGAGTCTTTCGGATACCCCTAATATTCTTTAACTGTTGTGTGTGTGTGTATGTGCCTTTTAAAAATGCATGCTGTGTCGGATGTCTACATTTGTAAGTGCTCCAATTTGAGTTTGTTAGTATTTTCGTTAGAAAATTAACGAAAGTTTTAACATTCCTAACAATTACTAACATTCCTAACTTTTCTAACAAAGTAAGGGCAAAATGGGCATTGCTATTTAAAGATAAACCTTCAAAGGAATCTTAAAAAGCAAAAGAATTAAGAAAATCCCGAAACAGTAAGTTGAAAAACATTTTCTGCTGGTATTTTTGAATTTTATTCCTTGTGTCCAAAGCCTGGAGCAGCATTTAATGAACAGTGCACGCCACCAACCCCATCCGCGCGGACATGTTTGTCATTTCCAGAGGGCTATAAATTGAGCCCTCCAGTCACAAAAGAAGAAGAGGAAAAACATTTTTCATAACTGTACCTTGGCGAAAATAGTGAGAAAACAGTGAGAATTCTCTAGAATTGTCACCTTTTTCTCAACTATTTAACCAAAATCACACTCACTCAAACACTCTCATATTCAAGCCTCAAATACTCTTATATTCAAGCCAAAAAACTCAAAAACACAAGGAAGATTGGTAAATCCTCCTTCTCCTTACCCTAAACTCCTCCATGCATGCATCTTCTAACTACAAAATGTAGTTCATTCATCTTTTTGCCTTAGATCTAAGAAGATCACCATGGAAGTCCATCTCCATGGATGATCTTCTACAAGGATCAACATTATTTTCAAAGTGTTCTTGCTTGCTTGCAAAGAAAACACATTTTCAAAACCCTAAAAAACCATTTTCAAGCATCAAATCTTGATTTCAAAGGATAAAATCCCCCTTCCCAAGCAAATGAAGTGCTTAGTCCTAATGTACCCCAAGGATGGTTTGGTATAGTTGATTCACCACTAAAATGTCTAGTGATCACTAACCAAAACCTAGGGAAATGGGGACAAGCATGGATGCAAAACCCCCTTTTAAATCATATTTTCTTTCTTGAGAAGTTGCTGTCCAGTAGCAATTTTCTCAGACCTCAGTCCATGGTCTTAATTTTTGGACACAGATAAACTTGGAATTGGGTGTTGACTACAAAACACTTTTTGTAACCAACAGCCAGAGATTTCCAGACATATTTTTACTTTATTTTTTGGGTGAGTAAAACTCCTCTTTTCAAATTTTCTTTTAGAGGCTAGTTCATCAGCTTCTGGAAATCCAGATCTCATATCTGAGATTTCCAGAAGGTTTTGACCCCTCTAATCTTCTCCAAAATGGAAAATTCCTTCGTACAAAGATTATTTAAGGTGTCTGGAACAACTTTCATTCTCTGAGTTTATCCATATTATGAAGTTTTAAGGCCCTTGAATACATTTCAAAATCAAAGGTCCACTGCCTTTTTCATTCTGGCAGAAGTGTTCTTCAACTTCAAAAGGTCTTTTGAGTACCAAATCTCAAACCAAAAATCATCCAAAAAATCATGGGATCAGTTTAAAGTCTTAAAAAGATATCCCAATTTTTACTTTCCTCAGTTTCGAATTATTTTGGTCAAAACACACACACACAACAAAGGATTTTGAATGTTTGGAAGACTCGTCTTTACGAGGCGTTCCGGGTGAACACTAACGTTCTTCCCGGCGCGTAACGTGACCTCCGAACCCAAATTTCTGATCTCGGGCTTTTTTCAAAGTTTTGGCCCTCAAATTTAAAATGGCGTGGCGACTCCGTGTATTATTTTTTTTCGAGTGATTTTCAAAGAAAAGAAAAACAACAAAAATCTTTCGGGAAAAAATTGTGGACCAACATCGTTACAGTGGCGACTCCGCTAGGGACAAACAAGTTTTATCTTTTCAAAAAAAAAAAGAAAAACTTTTGAGGGTCAAGCTTCCGTCCCGACATTTGAAATCCTTTGTGTTGTGTGTGTTGATTTTTGCACATTTTTCGTGTTTGTTTTGGCCGCCTCGGAAAAAGTCAAAATTTTGACTGTCGGAAATAATGTCCCTAACCGTTGGAATTTTTGTGCTTATGTGCTTATGTGTTCATAAAATTTTTCAAAAAAAAAAATTTTCAAAACAAAAGATTTTTCAAAAAAGAAAATTTCCAAAAAAAAAATCATGCATCATGCTTTTTAAGACACATAAAAAAAATCTCTATTTTACTCAGAAAAGGAAGATAGACTGCTTGCACACTACGCGCACTCGGCCTTACACTGCACACTACGTCCCTAACCCGGGGAAATCCTTGTCGCGGCCCGTTTGGTCTTATTACGCCTCTCGGTGCGAGCACAGGACTACCCAAACATCCCATGGAGCCTCGTGTCGACCATGCACCTGTCCGTGACACACTTTGTCCGAGACCCGGTTGGTTTTTAGTTTGGTCTGTGTCATGCCCTGTCTGTGTATAGACCTTTCCTTTCAAGTCTTTGTCGGCATACCGACTCAATATCTTTCGGGTCCCTAATCAGTCGAAGTCATGCTGGTTTTCCGCCGCAGACTTTGACCAAGATATTGACCGGCGCCTTGACTTCGACTCTGACTGGCACAAATTATACACTGACTCCCAGCATGACACTGAGTCATCAAGGATTAACGGTTATTCCATGCCTAATTACGGCCTAACTGACGACAAGTCAAGATCAATTGTGGACATTTATCAGTCCAAGTCATGCCGACTTTTTGTCGAGCCCTCGGACATGATCTTGACTTTGACGTCAGCTTTGTCCGTAATTTACATCGAATGCTCGTTAAGACTCGATTACCCGCCAAACTTTTAGGATCGTTTTTCTTTTCGGTCGATGGGACCCGCTTGCCTTATAGGACCCTCGCCCGGGGCTGTCCACCCTGGGAGGTCGAAATACAGGTGGAATACGAGGGGCTTATAGACGTAGTGACGGGGCCCACTGATCCAGGAATCAGAATAGTTTGCGAAAAAGAAGAGCAATCTTTTCCAACCGATTAGGTTAAAAAAACGTGCTTTAAGTAAACATGAACAAATAACTGCATGTTGCATGAGCCTGAAGCCCAAACACCTACCCTCCTTCAAATTCCACCATCTTAACCCTCGTGTCTTTCCCCCGCAGCTCCGCACAAAGCTTGGTTTCGGGCACCGGGTCACCATTTAATCAGTTGGGAAGAGTCAAGCGCGTCATCAGCCTCACCGTTTCCTCCGACTCCGGGTTTCAGAATGTCCGCATCAGCCGACTACTACATGGACAATGCCACCTCGTCTTCCAAAATCCCTCAGACAGATCAGCACTGGATCCAGTTAGTAGAACAGATGAGACTTCGACATGAGGCTCAGATAGACAACCTTCTGGAGTCTATTGCGGGACACGGTTTGACTGTCAGTTTTAATTCCGATGGCACTTTTACTGCAAGGAAGGAAGAAGGTCCTCCCGGATATGTCAAAATCCTGCCCTCAGCTTCCCCTGTCATCACCACGGAAACTCCCGCCCGTCGATCCACAGGTTAGCTAGCTCCCAAACAGCAGTTCGAAATACCACCTTTCCCACAACACTCAGAGATGGGTCAATCCGACATGTCCCAACAGCCGTCAGGTGCCCCCTCTCAAAATGATACCGGTTCTACAGATACCAGCATGGGTAAGGAAGACTGGGGAACAATGGAGGAGATGTGGTCAGCCATCAGGGCTCTTGAAGAACGACAGAACAAACAGCAGGCCTGGATTGAAGAGGCCACACGCCACTTCGGGACATTAGCAATCTCCCAACTAAATGGGGCTCCCCTGAAGGACAAACATGTGCCTATTCCCCCTGCTCCCGACACCTCTCACTACCCACCGGAATCCAGCCCTCTACTCCCCGATAAACCTAACAGCAAATCTCCCCAGATCAATTCAGCTCAGAGTCATTCCGACACAGCTCAGCCTGAGATCCCAAATCCTCCACCAGTTATTGAACACATTTGGTGGGACATCTGCGACTGCCCCGACTGCCTTGAAAGGGACTATCAAGATTGGATAAATGAAGACCGTTCTCCCAAAAAGAAGAAGTCCTCTTCCCAGCAAAAGCTGAAAGAAAGGTTCGAAGCCGGTGACACCAGTGTAGACACGCTCGGGGAGCCATCTGGAGGATTTGACTACTATGTACTCTACTCCAGTCAGTCTTCCCCAAAGCAAACAGGAGCCGAAAAGCCAAAAAGCCCGGCCAACGACAGAGTTGAGGCCTTGGAACACCAGAATACTGCAGATCTGGGTAATGTTACTGCCAATCAGAAGTCTAACCCCCCGCGGGGTCAGCCAAGGTTCAGTTTGTCCAACTCCCGGGTGTGGACCAACAAAGAAAGACCAACGCCAGTTTGGCGCCCACACTCAATCAATATGCTGACTGGGGATGGCAACCGCCACAAACGGCCTCAACATAACCCGGGGACTTCAGCAAAGGTTCTACCTCGTAAGAAAAAGGCACGGAGTGATTGGCTTGATGGCTCCCGTTCCCCAAACAAGGACCAAATCTATGATCCCCGGTTATATGGTAGCATGATCACCTTCTGTGACGAAGATTTGCCAAAGGATGTCTCCATACACAATGAAGCTTTGTACATCACCATTAAGCTCAATACCGTATCACTCCCTGGAGTATTGGTGGATAATGGATCGGCCGTTAATGTCCTTCCCCTCAGCATGATGCGGGCCCTGCGCATCAATGAAAGGCATATGATCCCATCTACCCGGACTATCAAGGCCTATGACGGTTCGTCTCGTCCCATCCTGGGGACAGTAACTCTGGAACTCTGGTACGAAACCCAAATGGTGCCAGCGAAGTTTCATATAATGGACATCCCATCCGAGTTCACAGCCCTATTAGGACGCCCTTGGTTGCATCACATGAAGGCTATAGCTTCCACCCTCCACCAATGCGTCAAATTCATTAACCGACAAGGGGACCTTGAAGTCATAAGGGGTGACAGTTTCCTCATGGGGAACGAGGCCGAGACGGTCGCCAAGCGTGCCCGCAGCCAGACACCGGGGCTACATCCTTCAAGAGGCAAGTCTCACCAGTATCCTTTGGAATCCGGCGATGCCAATTATGTCAACACACTCAAGCGAGCAGACTCCGAAGAAGTTCGATTTATCAAATTTAATTGTCATTTCCAACACTTGGAGGCGTACTGGAAGGAAACGCTAAACACCGCCATGATACAGGCACACAAGCCCCCAGTCCCCAATCACAGATTTGTCAGCATTCTGCAAACCCATTCTCTGGCCTTGCCAGGCAAGGAGATTTTCATGATAAAAGTCGACAAACACCGGCAGACTCGACTCGAATGTATGAACATCGTGTGGGACGTCCTCTTCGAAGAACTACCCACTAATCCTTTCCGCTCGCACATGGGGCATGAGATTTTTCCAGCAACACACCAAGACGCAATGCATCCTTACATCTGGATTGAGCGGTCAGATTGCGATGAGCTAGAACCCTCCAGGATGGAGGAAGCGGCATATCTGGAAGAAGATCCCTACATCCTTATGCTCAGTGTCCCAGGGCCGGACCTGATTAATTCGGACAAAGAGATGATAGCAATGCTCGGGGGAGGAGAACAGAAACAAGACAATCCCAGAGCCAGGAGGCCACTGACAGCGATGCCGCTAAAGAATTGGGAAACTCTCTCAGGCCCGTCCGCAACCAAAGAAGAAATGATCACCAAGCTTGGACTGGTCCCCCGTCCCTTTGTGTCAACCTTTGTAAAGTCCTCCGAGTCTCTCATTGTTGAGTTCGAGTCTCTCGAGTCGTCCGATGGCCTTACGCCTGAAGACTGCGAGTCTGTAGCCAACGCTGTATTCCCTTTCGTTCTCAATGAAATGATGAATCTTTCTGAGTATTCCTTAATTGCCACTTTAACTAATGATAAATTAACTAATAACTTAAAAACAGTTAATGATGATTCACTAGATGAAGAAGCAGACACATTAAACGAACAATATATCAAAGAAATCTTTAAGCAGGTTGTCCGGAAAGAAGAAAATCGAGCCCAAGCTGCCGAAGAGGTTTTGACAAGTGTGAATTTGGGAACGGCGGAAGAGCCTAAAGAGACGCAGATTGGTAGTTTCTTCGAGGGAATCGAAAGGGATGCCCTAATCGAACTGCTGAGGGAATACGTGGATGTGTTTGCATGGTCCTACAAAGATATGCCAGGCCTCGACCCTTCCATAGTCGAACATCGAATACCGCTTGACCCTGAAGTCAAGCCAGTGAAGCAGAAGCTAAGAAGAATTAAGCCAGAATGGTCCCTACAAGTGAAAGAGGAGATAGAAAATATGCTCAGAGCAGGGTTCATCAGGGTCATTGAATACCCAACACGGCTGTCCAACATAGTAACGGTGACCAAGGCCAACGGGAAGATCCGATGCTGCGTAGACTTCAGAGATCTGAACAAAGCTAGTCCAAAGGACGATTTCCCCCTGCCAAACATCGACATCCTGGTGGATTCCACGGCCAACCATGAGGTTAAGTCCTTCGTCGACGGTTTTGCTGGCTACAACCAAATCAAGATGGCAGAAGAAGATCAAGCCAAGACAGCCTTCACGACCCCTTGGGGCACATACTGCTACACAGTCATGCCATTCGGGCTGAAGAATGTCGGGGCTACATATCAGAGGGCAGCTACAGCCCTATTCCACGACATGATCCACAAGGAAATTGAGGTCTATGTGGACGACATGATAGTACACTCCAGAGGATCAGATGGCCAGCATTTTGTTGATCTGAGAAAATTCTTCGGCCTCCTCCGAGACCACAGTATGAGGCTGAATCCAGCCAAATGCACCTTCGGTGTAAGACGAGGCAAGGTGCTAGGATACATGGTGACAGAACGGGGAATTGAAGTAGACCCCCAGAAAATCAAGGCCATAGTTGAAATGAAGCCACCCCGGACATTAACAGAAGTAAAATCCTTCATGGGAAGATTGCAATACATAAGCCGCTTCGTAAATCAGCTAACCTCGATCTGCGAGCCGATCTTCAAACTGATGAAGAAAAGTGCCTACACTGAATGGACTCCGGAATGCCAGCTTGCCTTCGAACAGATCAAGGCGTACCTTGTGAATCCCCCGATTCTTTGCCCACCACATCAACAGAAGCCATTATTGCTATACCTAACTGTCACGGACACAGCAATTGGGGCTATGCTAGCTCAAGAAAAGAAAGATTCCAAGGTCGAAAACGCCATCTATTTCGTAAGCAGAAAGCTTCAAGGGAGCGAACTCAATTACTCTGCTTGTGAAAAGACTTGCGCAGGCCTGGTCTGGGTAGTGGGAAAGTTGAAGCACTACATGCAGTCTCACCCGATACATCTGGTCTCAAAGCTGGACCCCATCAAATATTTGCTCGACAAACCTTCCATTTCCATGAGGTTGGCAAAATGGTCGTTCTTCTTGGCTGAATATGACATCACTTATGTATCAAGGAAATCCGTGAAAGGGCGTATAATGGCAGAACAGTTGGCCGATTTCCCAAGTGATGAGCCACGAGGACCTGAGCCCCAATTTCCTGATGACGGGATCTTTGCCCTAGAAGGAGAAAATCGCTGGCAGCTTTTCTTCGACGGAGCGTCAAACAAAAGGGGAAATGGAATAGGAATGCTTCTGGTTGATCCTACTGACGAGCACACCCCCATAGCGGTAAGACTGAACTTCGAGGTGACCAACAATGCTGCCGAATACGAGGCTTGCATAGCCGGATTGGAGGCCGCCCTTGAAAGAAATATCAAAGAATTGGAAGTTTACGGCGATTCTGCCCTCATCATTAATCAGGTCTCTAACAAGTGGAAGACCGTGGACCCAGGTTTGCAAAAATATCACACTTACATGGAGGAGCTAGTCACTCAGTTTAAGGAGATCAGCTTCCATTACCTGCCCAGAGACCGCAACAGGTTCGCAGATGCTCTGGCAACACTAGCCTCTCTTGTTGAAATACCTGAGGGAAAGTCTGTCAAACCATTCAGAGTTGGGAGAAGAGAAAACCCCGCTTATTGCTTCGAAATCGAAGCGGAGACCGAACTGGTCGCTGATCCTTGGTATGCCCAGATCTATCAATACTTAAAGAATGGTGAAGTCTCTTTCAAAAATGAAGATGGGGAATATAAGGAAGGCATCACAGCAAAAAGCCTCTCGGCCCTGAAACGACTCGCCTCCCACTATGTTCTTTTGGGGAACATGCTCTACAAGAAGCGTTATCAAGGCCCCCTCCTGCGATGTATCGGCAAACAAGAAGCTACGAAGCTCATGAAAGAAATACACGGTGGTACCTGCGGCCCCCACATGAATGCTCGGGCCCTGATGCAAATCATATTGAGAATGGGATACTTTTGGATCTCTATGGAAACTGACTGCATCCAGTTCGTCAGAAGCTGCGACAAATGCCAACGGTACTCGAATCTCAACCACTTGCCTCCTCACGAGCTATACTGCATGACAACCCCTTGGCCCTTCGTCACTTGGGGAATCGATGTCATAGGCAAAATCACACCATCAGGCAGCAATGGCCACGAATTTGTCCTGGTAGCAGTGGACTATTTCACAAAGTGGGTCGAAGCCAAATCCTACAAAGTCCTCAACTCAAGGAAAGTTGCCCTCTTCATCCAAGAGAACATCATATGCAGATACGGGTTACCAGCAGAAATCATCTCAGATAATGGATCCCACATCGAAGGGGAATGCGAAAGGCTGCTGGCGGAATTCAGAATAACCCGTCACAAGTCATCTCCCTACAGGTCCCAAACCAACGGAGCCGTCGAAGCAGCAAACAAGACTCTGGAAAACATCATCCGGAAAATGGCCGTCCAAGGCAGAGATTGGCCCGAGAAGCTACATCTGGCACACTGGGGCTACAGAACATCAGTCAGAACCGCAACAGGGGAGACACCGTTCGCCCTCACCTACGGAATGGAAGCCGTACTCCTAATCGAATTGGAGATTCCCTCACTCCGTGTGCTGCTTGAAAGCCAAATCAACGAGGTCGAATGGCTCCAAAGTCGCCATGATGAATTGACTCTACTAGATGAACGCCGACTGAAGGCCATGGAACACATCCGAGCCTACCAAGGGAGAATGGCCAGAGCCTTCAACAAGAAAGTAAAACATCGGGAAATCCGAGAAGGCGATCTCGTTTTGAAAGAAAAGCCCCCAGTCCGCATCAACCCACTTGGAAAATGGGAGCCTGTCTGGGTCGGACCATATGTCGTCCAGAAGATCTTCTCCGGAGGAGCCATGCAGCTCGCAGACCTTGACGGAAATCCTTTCGTACACCCGGTAAATGGTGACAAGCTGCGCATGTACTACGCGTAAAACAAAGTCAAAAAAAAAACAAAAAAACAAAAGAGTGCCAAAAGAGTAATACCCAACTAGGTTGAAAACCCGAAAAGGGCGACTTAGGTAAAAGACAGGTTGCACCAAAAAAAAAAACAAAAAAACAAAAAATCAAAAAAAAAAAACAAGTTCACCAGGTTGAACTACGAAGACCTGAGCTCCTCAAAATGAGGGGAACGTAGGCAGCCGGAAACGGTTCGGTCTAAAAAATAAATAAAAGACATACTTTGTCATCAACAAATCGATCAGACCATGAAAGCGTCTCGAAAAACTCTAAAGCAATTCACCATATTCATTACAAGTTAAAAGCTCTTTGATGAGTCTAAGCCCGATTCATTCTTACAACCGGCTACCTGCTGAAGGAAACTAAGATACATAATCAAACTAATGTGTCTGCTAAGACAAGAAAGGGATACTCGGAAAATTCAGAGTCACTCTAAGCCGCTTGTACTGGCATCCCCTCTCTTCTTCCCCCTTCGGGTCTTCTTCTTCTGAATAGGAAAAATGTCGGTATTCCTCCTACCAAGCTCTGGTATAGGAACAGGGTCTATCAAACCAGCCTCTGTCAGGGCCTTAGTAGCCCTAGCGTCATCTCTCATCTCCTGTAACCTAGCTGGTAGCATAGGAGTCCTCCTCTCCTGTCTCTTGACATAGGCCTCATAGTCGGTCACAGCGTCCCCGCTCCTGTCATGAGGGTTGGCTCTCGCCTCGGCCCTCCTCCTCTTCGAAACCGTCAGGTCCTCCGCACCCACAATGGCCTCACGCCGTCTCAAAATAGCCAGCTGAGTCTCCCCCAAGTGTCTCTCGTACCAATCCAGGTACCAAGTGGTCAGGAACACCGGTCTCGGACGCCTGAGGATAACCCGAAGAGGAAAGGCATCATACCTCCATGCTCGGGACAGAAAGGGAAACACCGCAGGATCATCCATAGAAGCGGAAGCCACCACTCTAGTGGCTATATCATCAAAGTCCTCCAAAGGAACCTGCTCCAAGCCGAACTGTCTCAGAACCAAAGCCGGAATATAGAAGCTGGACTGAGAAAGCCCCGGAAGCATGACCACATGAGACCCGTCCTGAAGCACTCTGCGAGTCTCCACCCGCCAATGAGGCACCGACCATCTGATGTCTTCAGTCTGGCGACCCGCCATCCAACGCTCCCATGAGCCCTGATCATCAAAATCCACATCAACCCCTCTCCTGGCAAAAGTCCAAGGCTTGATCATATCAGAGGTTTCCCGAAGAACCCCAAGACGCTCCATGAGCCACAGAGTAAAAAGAAACGGGCTGCCCCCGTGCATATACCGCCTCCCAGTAGCCAATCTGTCGAGAGCATGAAAAGTCTCCCCCAAGATCAAAGGTACAACATCTCTGCCCAAGCGACAATGAACAACAACATCCAGCAGAGCTCGATGGCAAATTCCAAAGGAATAGACCATGAACAGGGTACCGAACATACAAAGTGCAAAAGCATCCCAATAGGCATCATCTACCAAGCCTAAGCCCCTAAATCGGTCGGGAAGACCGAAAATATCGAAATGGTCGGGACCGCGGATCATACCTCGTGCTTCCTCCGAGGAAAGATGAAGGAGGATGCACAACTTGTCAACGAAAGAAGCTCCTCCGGACAAAGGAACCGCTATCTCCTCCACCTCCGGGCCACCAAGTAAAGCCCGAAATTCTTCGATGGTCGGGACCACTTCATTGTAAGAAAGGCAAAAGACATGCCTTCTAGTGTCCCAAAATGAGGAAGAAGCCCTCAAAAGACCATAATCCGGAATCAATTCCTTGAGAGACCACAAACATTTCACCTTGTACCTTTCTTCAAAGAATGACCTCCTCTCATGCATAATCTCCCGGGACCAATCCTTGAATTTGTTAAAGAATGACATTTGGGATTCTTGGGACAATTTTGATGGAGCTTTTCTAAGGTTTTCCATGGATTTTCTCTCTTCCTCCCCGAAAATGGCTGTTTAGACAGGTGGTTGAAGAAGATATTTGAATTTGAAATAAAGGAAGACCAGATCTGAAGCAAAATTAAAGGACAATGTCAGATGCAGGTCCCGTCCGCGCGGACACGATTGTTTTCCATCAGAAAAGTCTGCAACAGTCCAAGCTGCTGCACCAAAAGAGGAATATTCCGTCCCGGTTGCTCGAAACATGTGCAAAAAAAAAAAACCTCCCCAAACCAGTCCATATACCAAACACTAACACCCTTGCCAAAAAACCAAGGCTCATGCAACATTGCATTCATACTGCATTGCATTCATAAAATAAAATCCTAAATTATTACATTCAAAAAAAAAAAAAAAGAGAGTGTGCAAAAAAAAAATAGGTAACAATAATCCTAAATTATTACATCAAAAAAAAAGAAAAAAAAATGTGCATAAAAATAAACTGTATCTGTCAAAAGAAATAGGTACAATCTCAGTCTCAGTCTCAATCTCAGTCTCAGAAAGTAATCAATCGGAGTCCTCAGCGGCCGACGCTTGCCCCCGATCCCTCTTGCGGCTCGGACCCGCCTCATCGGGAGCCCTGAAGATCTCGGGCTCAGAATCGTCCTCGTCTCCGGAGAAAGGCTCGTCTGGACCAACCAGCACGCCGTGATAAGGCAAACCAAGATCCTCGAAGAAGTCATATCCAAAGGTGAAGGCGTCAGACTCCTGGACGTACGAAGACGACCCACCATGCTGCCAGACGTGCCCCTGCCCGTGTGGATCCCCGAGAATGACGTGATCCGAAGACAGCACCGCGCGGGGATCTATAAGAGGAGAGAGAGGAGTCTCAGAAGAAGTCTCCGAAGGAATAGGGGAAGCCTCCCGCCTGACCGGTGCCGGCCGTGGTCGCCTCGCCCTAGCCTGAGGAGCCCCGCAAGCAACCATCCTCCTGATAAACCTCTTGGCCCCGATCACTTGCTTCGTCAGCTTCTCGACGACCACCTCCGAAAACTGCACAGAAGTCAAAGCGTCAAAGAAAGAAGTGATGCTAAAAATGATGAAGCAAAAGAAAGAAAGAAGAGGAAGAAGCATAAAAAGCCATACCTTCATACCCGGACGAGGCCGGAAAGCTCGTGGAAGTCGCTCAGGTTGAGGGATCTCCACCCTCAATCTAATCCCATCCTGGACGTACGAGAAGTTCATCCGAGGGTACCGTGGGATCCCTAACCCCTCTCTGTCAAGGACCTGGGGCATCCTCAGTCTCCTCAAGATGAATGTCGAATACAACTCAATCGCCACGAAATCCGAGAAATGCTGGCCGGCACGGTAATCATCCCAGGTCACAGATCGATCGCTCGGGTGCATCATATCGGCAGGAGGCTCCATCGGTGTCAATAAAGGCGAATTCACGCCATGCTGGCGCGTCACCCTCTCTCCCAGGTAATAGACATCACAAGTCGACCTCGCGTAATCCTCCGCCGCACGCCCAAATCTCGCCGCCTTCAGCTGCGCCACCTCAAAGCGATCCTGTGGGTAGAATATCATCCCCTCATCCGTCTCAGCCTCCGTCAAAGGAAGGCAATCCGCGTATCTGAGAGTCGTACGCCCCCTGAAACTTATCTTCTCCCGGGCATGCTTGGACCAGGAGCGCATGGCCGGATATGCCCCGACGTACGCCGCAGGCTGCCGCCACATCGTGACATGGAAAACTCCAGAGCCCATACCTGCGAAAGGTAAAGATCAAATCAATCCAGTGCAAAAGAAAAGTGCGTGCTCAAGAAGAAAGGAAAAGCAAGAAGAAAGCTTATACCTCCAGAGCAAACTCGAAGCAGTACAAGGAGCTCACAGCCTTCCGGCTGTATCTATCAAGAGCAAAGTAAAGCTCAGCCAGCCCGGCCTCTCCCCAAGAGACATCTCCAGCCATCTCCATGTCCTCCAAGGACCTCAGCAAGGCAAAGACCGCCGTCCTCAAAGATGTCCAAAAAGAGTGCTCGAAAAAGCAAACCATAAAAAGGCCCTAGCGACCGCTCGCCGCCTATCCTCTCCTCCCCAGCCTCGTAGCTCCCAATGGTCTCCACAATCTTCCCATAGACCACGGCATACTCCATCCCCATCCCCTTTTTGGGAATAGGGGAAAATCCCAGAAGAGCCTGCAGGTCCGCGTCGCTGTAGCCGTCTCGCCACTCAATGCTGCGTCCATTGAAGGACAGACCCGTGATCGCAGCATAATCGGAGGGCATAACCGTAGCCTCGCCCCAGAAGAAATGAAATGTGTGGGTCGCGTCCTACCAATGCTGCGCCAAAGCAAACATCAAGCCCTTGCTCTTAGGGAACTTGACCAACCCCCTCAAGCACTCAATGAACTCCCAAAGCCCGGTCTCAACAACAATCTGTCTCGGACTCAGCAAAGCTCCTCGGCCCGCATTCGGAAGCCGGTCCCACAGGTCAACTACGGACTCCACTGATCCTCGAGTCTTCATCTTGTTCAGCTGCTCCGTCACGAAACGATCTCCTCCCTGCGATTCAAAAGAAAGACCAAAGTGTCAGAATTTTGCATTTGCATTCAAAAAAAAAAAAAAGAAAGCATACACATGCATCACAAAATCTTGAAAAAAAAAAAAATTCGGCAGCATAACAGCATGCAATAGACCTAGCCCCATTTTTCTCGCACAAAAGAAAGCAATTTTCAGCAAATCCCATTCATTCATGCATTCATACAAAGAGTCGACGGAAATAAAAACTCCGTCCCATTTTCAAAAGAAAAAAAATGCATACATGCATATCATCCATCATCTCAAAAAAAAATCTTACATGCACACATTCAATCAACGGGAGGAAAAATCCGTCCCACTTTTCAAAAAAAAAAAATCTTAAACATACATTCATATCATCATCATCTCATATAGGCAAAATGCCCATTCTTTTCAAACAAAATGTATGCATTGCATCATTTTTCAAATCACAATTCCCGAATTTTCAAAAAAAAAAAAATGGCGAAAATGCCAATTCTTTTCCCAAGCAAAATGCACATTTGGGACACCAACAAATTCATTGCAACATGCATAGCATCAAAATCAAAATCCAAGGCCAAGAACATGGTCATTTTCGGAATTTTCAAAAAAAAAAAAATAATAAAAAATAAAATAAAATTCAAAATTCAAATTCAATCAACAAATCGACAAAGGGATCGAAAAGTTTCGAAGTATACCGTTCGGAGACTCGGATCGGAAGCCCAATGTTGCCAAGAATCGGGGTATGGCTCCTCCGCAATCGATTGCGAAAGAGCATAGTGCCTTCTCATTCGGACGAGCTCCAATCGTCTCTCCGCTATCGGGCCACGTCCTTGGCCTTGAAAAGCACCTTCCCCGTGTTCCATTGCTCGAAAAATCGAAGAAAATGGAGGAATTTTCAAGCTTTTTTGGCCTTCAATGGCGGATTTGCGGTTTCTCTCTCTCTGCTCTCGTAATTTTTGAAAAAACTGAATAGGGAAGAGGAAGGGCATTGGCCCCTCATTAATACCCCCTGAATTTCAAACCCTCTCCGCGCGGACAGGATTGTAAGGGTCAAAATGACCCTTTTGCCCTTTAAAATTCCAAGACTCTGCAATTCAGTCCCCAACTTAACAGATTCAAGAAAATCATTCTCCGGCAGTTAAACGTAAGACCGAGTGCCCTGAGAAAGATAACGGAATCCCGTTTCTTTCATCAAAATCATCCCCGGCAGTTAAACGTAAGACCGATTTCCCCGAGAAAGATAACGGAATCCCGTATCTTTCATCAAAATAATCCCCGGCAGTTAAACGTAAGACCGAGTGCCCCGAGAAAGATAACGGAATCCCGTTTCTTTCATCAAAATCATTCTCCGGCAGTTAAACGTAAGACCGAGTGCCCCGAGAAAGATAACGGAATCCCATTTCTTTCATCAAAATCATTCACCGGCAGTTAAACGTAAGACCGAGTACCCCGAGAAAGATAACGGAATCCCGTTTCTTTCATCAAAATCATCTCCGGCAGTTAAACGTAAGACCGAGTACCCCGAGAAAGATAACGGAATCCCGTTTCTTTCATCAAAATCATCCCCGGCAGTTAAACGTAAGACCGAGTGCCCCGAGAAAGATAACGGAATCCCGTATCTTTAATCAAAATCATCCCCGGCAGTTAAACGTAAGACCGAGTGCCCCGAGAAAGATAATGGAATCCCGTTTCTTTCATCAAAATCATTCTCCGGCAGTTAAACGTAAGACCGAGTGCCCCGAGAAAGATAACGGAATCCCGTATCTTTCATCAAAATCCTCCCCGGCAGTTAAACGTAAGACCGATTTCCCCGAGAAAGATAACGGAATCCCGTATCTTTCATCAAAATCATCCCCGGCAGTTAAACGTAAGACCGAGTGCCCCGAGAAAGATAACGGAATCCAGTTTCTTTCATCAAAATCATTCTCCGGCAGTTAAACGTAAGACCTAGTGCCCCGAGAAAGATAACGGAATCCCGTTTCTTTCATCAAAATCATCCCCGACAGTTAAACGTAAGATCGAGTGCCCCGAGAAAGATAACGGAATCCCGTATCTTTCATCAAAATCATTCAACGGCAGTTAAACGTAAGACCAATTTTCCCGAGAAAGATAACGGAATCCCGTATCTTTCATCAAAATCATTCTCCGGCAGTTAAACGTAAGACCGATTTCCCCGAGAAAGATAACGGAATCCCGTTTCTTTCATCAAAATCATCTCCGGCAGTTAAACGTAAGACCGATTTCCCCGAGAAAGATAACGGAATCCCGTTTCTTTCATCAAAATCATCTCCGGCAGTTAAACGTAAGACCGATTTCCCCGAGAAAGATAACAGAATCCCGTATCTTTCATCAAAATCATTCAACGGCAGTTAAACGTAAGACCGAGTGCCCCGAGAAAGATAACGGAATCCCGTTTCTTTCATCAAAATCATTCTCCGGCAGTAAAACGTAAGACCGATTTCCCCGACGAATACATCTGATTTTCCCCAGCCGAGGCTAACGAAATCCCCAGCAAAGTTAACGGAATCCCAAAAGCCAACGGAATCTCGAGTAGATTTCGAACTACGAAAGGGCTTGATTCCCGCTAGGGATACGTAGGTAGCCTATCATTAGGTCCAGCCCCTCGACCAAAATGGCCACCCTTCGGCAGCAAACGTAAGACCGATCCTTTCAAATGAAGTCCACTAGAGGAACATCCATCCCAGACCATCAAAGGAAATCATTTCAAGGTTCGAGGCACCTAAAATGCCATCTCCAAGGTCCGAGGCACCTAAAACGCCATCTTCAAGGTTCGAGGCACCTAAAACGCCATCATCCCAGGGTCAAAGACCCGAACTACGACTGGCTTGATTCCTCTTAAGGATATGTAGGTAGCCTATCATTAGGTTCAGCCATCAGACCGAAAATGGTCATTCCTATCCCCAGCAGAGCGGATAGCCCTCCGATCAAAATGATCATCTCTTATCCCCAGCAGAGCGGATGTACAATTTCAGCCATCAGACCAAAAATGGTCATCTCTTATCCCCAATAGAGTTTCTTCCCAGTAAACCGACTGCAGAACTCGCTCATCAGGTTCGAGGCACCTAAAACGCCATCATCCCAGGGTCAAAGACCCGAACTACGACCGACTTGATTCCCACTCGGGATACGTAGGTAGCCTATTAAATAGGTTCAGCCACTCGATCACTTGATCATCCTGTCAAATTTGGAGCCTTACTCTTATCGACGACCCCGCTTCCTTCGAAAGCGCCGTCGTCGAGGGGCTACTGTAAGTGCTCCAATTTGAGTTTGTTAGTATTTTCGTTAGAAAATTAACGAAAGTTTTAACATTCCTAACAATTACTAACATTCCTAACTTTTCTAACAAAGTAAGGGCAAAATGGGCATTGCTATTTAAAGATAAACCTTCAAAGGAATCTTAAAAAGCAAAAGAATTAAGAAAATCCCGAAACAGTAAGTTGAAAAACATTTTCTGCTGGTATTTTTGAATTTTATTCCTTGTGTCCAAAGCCTGGAGCAGCATTTAATGAACAGTGCACGCCACCAACCCCATCCGCGCGGACATGTTTGTCATTTCCAGAGGGCTATAAATTGAGCCCTCCAGTCACAAAAGAAGAAGAGGAAAAACATTTTTCATAACTGTACCTTGGCGAAAATAGTGAGAAAACAGTGAGAATTCTCTAGAATTGTCACCTTTTTCTCAACTATTCAACCAAAATCACACTCACTCAAACACTCTCATATTCAAGCCTCAAACACTCTTATATTCAAGCCAAAAAACTCAAAAACACAAGGAAGATTGGTAAACCCTCCTTCTCCTTACCCTAAACTCCTCCATGCATGCATCTTCAAACTACAAAATGTAGTTCATTCATCTTTTTGCCTTAGATCTAAGAAGATCACCATGGAAGTCCATCTCCATGGATGATCTTCTACAAGGATCAACATTATTTTCAAAGTGTTCTTGCTTGCTTGCAAAGAAAACACATTTTCAAAACCCTAAAAAACCATTTTCAAGCATCAAATCTTGATTTCAAAGGATAAAATCCCCCTTCCCAAGCAAATGAAGTGCTTAGTCCTAATGTACCCCAAGGATGGTTTGGTATAGTTGATTCACCACTAAAATGTCTAGTGATCACTAACCAAAACCTAGGGAAATGGGGACAAGCATGGATGCAAAACCCCCTTTTAAATCATATTTTCTTTCTTGAGAAGTTGCTGTCCAGTAGCAATTTTCTCAGACCTCAGTCCATGGTCTTAATTTTTGGACACATATAAACTTGGAATTGGGTGTTGACTACAAAATACTTTTTGTAGACAACATTCAGATCTTTCCAGACATATTTTTACTTTATTTTGTGGGTGAGTAAAACTCCTCTTTTCAAATTTTCTTTTAGAGGCTAGTTCATCAGCTTCTGGAAATCCAGATCTCATATCTGAGATTTCCAGAAGGTTTTGACCCCTCTAATCTTCTCCAAAATGGAAAATTACTTCTCACAAAGCTTATTTAAGGTGTCTGGAACAACTTTCATTCTCTGAGTTTATCCATATTATGAAGTTTTAAGGCCCTTGAATACATTTCAAAATCAAAGGTCCACTGCCTTTTTCATTCTGGCAGAAGTGTTCTTCAACTTCAAAAGGTCTTTTGAGTACCAAATCTCAAACCAAAAATCATCCAAAAAATCATGGGATCAGTTTAAAGTCTTAAAAAGAGATCCCAATTTTTACTTTCCTCAGTTTCGAATTATTTTGGTCAAAACACACACACACACACACAACAAAGGATTTTGAATGTTTGGAAGACTCGTCTTTACGAGGCATTCCGGGTGAACACTAACGTTCCTCTCGGCGCGTAACGTGACCTCCGAACCCAAATTTCTGATCTCGGGCTTTTTTCAAAGTTTTGGCCCTCAAAATTAAAATGGCGTGGCGACTCCGTGTATTATTTTTTTTCGAGTGATTTTCAAAGAAAAGAAAAACAACAAAAATCTTTCGGGAAAAAATTGTGGTCCAACATCGTTACAACATTGTACACTGCTTTATTGAAATGTATTGAAATAGTATAAGAAGGAAGCCTTACCAATGTTGGTTCGTATCTGTCTTCCGTAGGGGAATAGTGTTTGAGGATGGAATAGTATTCCGATACGGACCGGGATTGCTTCGGGATGAGCCGGTTGTCTGCGGACAGAGTTTCGGCGTGCGTTGGGATTGCAGGGATCACTCGGGCAGAGGTTCGGCGTGCGTTGGAATCGTTGGTTGGATTCGGGCAGAGGTTCGGCGTGCGTTGGAATCGTTGGTTGGATTTGGGCAGAGGTTCGGCGTGGGTTGGGATTGCCGGTTTGACTCGGAAAGAGCCGGGACGCCTCGGGAAAGACCAGGCAAGGCCTCGGAGTACCACGAGGGGCCTCAGAGTACCTCGAGAGTGCCTCGGGGAAGCGAGGGAGCGTCGCGGGAGCGCTCGGGGAGGCTTCGGAGCACCGCGAGGGGGCTCGAAAGGCCTCAGAAGGATCCGAAAGGGGCCGGGAGTGCCCCGAAGGGTCTTAGAGGGGAGCCTGAAGGCTGGGGGGAGAGGAGAGAAGAGGGAAATGTGTCAAAATGAGGGAGGGGGAACCCTCTATTTATAGTGCCAGAAAACTGCAAGAAGGTCCGTACGGACCTTCTAGGTAATCTAGTTTTTTGGTTTTCCTCGATTTCAGGGAATGATGAGGATTTCTGAAATGATTATGTCCCCTCTGCAAAGAGGTCCGTATGGACCAACCATGTAGGGGGGGTAATGATGTTCTCCGGGATTTGAGGAAATCTCGTGGACTTTAAGCGGATTTTGCAATTATGATGTCTAGGAGCAAAGAGGTCCGTACGGACTTCCATGCTTTTCCACATTTTTTAATTGTGATGGCAAGCTAGTTCTCGTCGAGAGCTTTCCAACCATATGTGGCACGTCTCAATCGGAGTTCGTATGAAGGAGTTATGACCTCCGGAAGTTTGTCCTTGGTTTTGTCGTATGCTTGGATGGAGAGCGATCCAGATTGGGGTACTTACAGCTGCTGTGTAGATTTCCGGGATCTGAACAAATCCAGCCCCAAAGACAACTACCCCTTGCCAAACATAGACATTCTGGTGGACGCCACTGCCAACTACGAAGTCAAGTCCTTCGTTGATGGCTTTGCTGGTTACAACCAGATCAAGATGGCTGAGGAGGACCAAGAAAAGACAGCCTTCACCACACCGTGGGGAACGTACTGCTATACAGTGATGCCATTTGGGCTTAAGAATGCCGGGGCTACTTATCAGAGGGCAGCGACCGCACTCTTTCACGACATGATCCACAAGGAGATTGAGGTCTACGTCGACGACATGATAATCCACTCCAAAGGCGAGGACGGACAACACTTTGTTGACCTGCGAAAGTTCTTTGAGAGGCTGAGACAGCATTCCATGAGACTGAACCCTGCCAAATGCACCTTCGGAGTGACAAGGGGAAAAGTACTTGGGTATATGGTCACGGAGCGAGGTATCGAAGTCGATCCCCGAAAGATCAAGGCCATTATGGACATGAGGCCACCTCAAACCCAGACAGAAGTCAAAAGCTTTATGGGCAAACTACAGTACATCAGCCGCTTTGTCAACCAGTTGACTACTATGTGCGAGCCCATCTTCAAGCTCATGAAGAAGAATGTAAACACAGAATGGACCGAGGAATGCCAGGATGCCTTTGACCAAATCAAGGCGTACTTAGTACATCCTCCGGTGCTATGCCCCCCACATAGACAGAAACCTCTTCTGCTCTATCTCACTGTCACTGATACGGCAGTTGGGGCTATGCTTGCTCAGGAGAAGAAAGACTCTCGAGTAGAGAACGCCATTTACTTTGTCAGCCGAAAGCTGCAGGGAAGTGAGCTCAATTACTCAGCATGTGAAAAGACTTGTGCAGGACTGGTCTGGGTAGTCGGTAAGCTGAAGCATTACATGCAAGCCCACCCTGTGAACTTGGTCTCGAAAATGGACCCCATCAAGTACATCTTCGATAAGCCTTCCCTCTCGATGCGTCTAGCAAAGTGGTCATTCTTCTTGGCTGAGTATGACATCAACTATGTGACGAGAAAGGCTATCAAAGGTCAAGCGTTGTCAGACCATCTGGAAAACTTCCCTAGCAATGAGGACCGCGGGCCTGAACCCCAATTCCCAGATGAAGGGATCTTCGTAGTTGAGCCTGAGAACCGATGGCAGCTATTCTTTGACGGAGCTGCCAACAAGAGAGGAAATGGCGTAGGGATGCTACTGGTCGATCCGAAAGATGAGCACACGCCCATAGCCCTCAAGTTGAATTTCCCTGCCACGAACAATGTCGCCGAATATGAAGCTTGCATTGCTGGTTTGGAAGCTGCCTTAGAAAGGAATGTCAAGGAGCTCGAAGTTTATGGAGACTCACTTCGATCATCAACCAGGTCTCCAATAAATGGAAGACTGTGGACCCTAATCTTCAGAGATATCATGCCTATATGGAGGAGTTGACTGAGCAGTTCAGAGAAGTGACCTTCCATTACCTGCCAAGGGAAAAGAACAGATTCGCAGATGCCCTAGCTACTCTAGCCTCACTGGTAGAGATCCCCGAGGGAAAGGCAATAAAACCTTTCAGAGTGGGTAGAAGAGAAGTCCCAATTTTCTGTTGTGAAGTAAACTTGGGACCCGAGCCTGTCATGGAACCCTGGTACAGTCAGATTTACCAGTTCCTCAAAGATGGAGAGTCAACTTTCAGAGATGAAGAAGGTAGACCAAAAGAAGGCATTAAGGCCAAGAGCTTGCAAGCCCTGAAACGGTTGGCCTCCCATTATGTCATTCTAGGGGGCGACCTGTACAAGAAACGGTACCATGGATCCCTCCTCCTGTGTGTCACCCAAGAAAGGGCCAGAGAGTTGATGATCGAAGTCCATAATGGTCCCTGAGGTCCTCATATGAATGCCAGAGCATTGATGCAAGTGATCCTCAGAATGGGTTATTACTGTATCTCCATGGAAACAGACTGTGTCCAGCATGTCCGAGCGTGCGACAAATGCCAGCGGTTTGCCAACCTCAACCATCTCCCGCCTCATGACCTGTACTGCATGACGACTCCTTGGCCGTTTGCAACTTGGGGTATTGACGTGATAGGGAAGATAGCCCCTGCAGGAAGCAATGGGCATGAATTCGTGTTAGTAGCAGTCGACTACTTCACCAAGTGGGTAGAGGCCAAGTCCTACAAGGTCCTCACTTCCAGAAAAGTTGCCCAATTCATCAAAGAAAACATTATGTACAGATATGGGGTGCCCAATGAGGTTATTTCAGATAACGGGTCGCACTTTGAAGGGGACTGCGATAGATTGCTGTCAGAATTCAGAATCACTCGCCACAAGTCGTCCCCATACAGACCTCAGACTAATGGAGCCGTGGAAGCTGCCAATAAGACGCTCGAGCGGATTATTCGAAAAATGGCCACCCGTGGTCGTGACTGGCCTGAGAAGCTGCACCTGGCACTTTGGGGCTACAGAACGTTTGTCAGAACAGCCACGGGAGAAACTCCCTTTGCCCTAACCTACAGGATGGAAACAGTGTTGCCAGTGGAGTTGGAAATCCCGTCACTAAGGGTCCTCCTGGAAAATAGTGTCAACGAAGTAGAGTGGCTGCGCAGCCGGCATAATGAGTTGGCCCTGCTCGACGAAAGAAGGCTAAAAGCCATGGAGCACACCCGAGCCTACCAAAGGCGAATGGCCAGGGCATTCGACAAAAAGGTCAAGGCCAGGGACATCAAAGAGGGTGATCTAGTACTGAAAGTGAAGCCCCCTACCAGAGACAACCCCCTGGGAAAGTGGGAACCCATTTGGATCGGCCCGTATGTGGTGCAGAAGATACTATCGGGAGGAGCAATGAAGCTTGCAGACCTGGACGGCAATCCCTTTGTCCACCCAGTCAACGGCGATAAGCTCCGAAGGTACTATGTCTGAAAAAAAAAAATAATAAAAAAAACAATAAAAATCTTAGTGCAAAAAGAGTAATGTCCAGCTAGGCTGAAAAATCCCAAAAAGGGTGGTCTAGACAAAAAACAGGGTTGCACATAAAAAAAAAGAAGAAAAAAATCTTAGTGCAAAAAGAGTAATGCCCAGCTAGGCTGAAAATTCAAAAAGGGCGATCTAGGCAAAAAACAGGGCTGCACATAAAAAAATCTTAGTGCAAAAAGAGTAATGCCCAGCTAGGCTGAAAACCCAAAAAGGGCGGTCTAGGCAAAAAACAGGGCTGCACATAAAAAAAAAGAAGAAAAAAGACCAAAAGAACAAAAATCCCGATAGTTCACCCGAATGAACTACGAAGACCTGAGCCCCTTAGTCTTTCTTGTAAAAGGGGAACGTAGGCAGCCAGCAATGGTTCGGTCTAAACAATAAATAAGACAATAAAAGTTTTCATGAAATGTGTCTTATAAATTTCTAAGATAATATCTCTTGTTCATTACAAGTTAAAAACTTCTTGATGAGTTCAAGCACGGTCTACTCTTGACTCTGCTAACCTGCTACAAAGATCTAAAATACAATAAAATGCCTAATAAACTATTGTGTTTGCAAATGGCAATAAGGGAATCCTAAGAAAAGATCTATCAGTTGTCATTCACTGAGTCTTCTTTGGTCTTCTTCCCTTTACCTCGGCCTCGTCGAGTGTTCTTCCTCTTCTTCTCAATGATGTCGGTCTCCCTCATCCCAACTTCGGGTATCCTCACTGGAGCCTCCATCAAACCTGTGTCAATAAGTGCCCTCTCAATTCGTGCACGAGTCCGCACTTCCTCCCTCTGAGCCTCAGTCAAGGGAGCGACTTCAGAAAGCCTCTCATATCGAGCCTCCATGTCTCTGATAAGGTCACCCGACTGGTTATGGCGACTCGCTTTAGCTTCAGCCTCCCTCAGAGTCCTACTCGAGTCACAGTCAGCCCCCAATAAAGCCTGACGTCTCTCTCCCAATATGACCTGAGTCGCTCCCATCTCCCTCTCGTACCAGTCCAAGTAGGCTGTGGTCAAGATGGTACTCTTCCTGCTTTTGAGAATGGCCCTGGGTGGGAAAGCAGTATATGTCCAAGCCCTCGAGAAAAATGAGAAGCTGGCTGGATCCCTCATGCCTAAAGACACCACCTCCATGGTACGGATGTCCTCCCAATCGCCCAACGGCTCCTGTAAGGCCCCGAACTGCCTGGATACCAAGCAGGGTATGTAGAAGGATGACCAAGAAAGCCCTGGAACCCTCACCACATAGGACTCCTGAAATGTCCTCCGGGTCTGCAGCCTCCAATGAGGTACCCACCAATGAATATCCGAAGTGGATAACCTAGCCATCGTCAGCTCCCAGCTACCCTGGTCCTGCTGCCTAGGTGCACCCCTCTGGGAAATCACCCAAGGGCACTGAGTAGGCGAAGCCCCTGGCAAAGCCCCAAGCCTCTCCTGCAGCCACAAAGTCAATACAGCCGGACTCCCAGACCTCATGAAATGGTCTCCCCTAGCCATCCTGTCAATGCCATGCAGGGTCTCACCCAAAACCAGCGGGACAATGTCCTTCCCAGCCCTGCAGTCTCTAACCATATCCAAGAGGCCACCATGACAAATCCCCACGGACTCGGCCGTAAACAGAGACGAAAACACACAGAGGATAAAGGCATCCATAGCCACAGTGGTCGTCGCCATGTCCGGAAACCCAAACCTGCTTGGGATATCAGAAAGGTCAATCCAATCAGGGGCTACCATCATCCCCTCAGCCTCTCCCAGAGAGATTTGCAGAAAAGATGCCAACTTTACTGCTACCGGCACACCTTCAATCAGAGGAACCGATATTGCCTCAATTTCTGGACCCCCAATCAATGCTCGAAAGTCTTCATAGGTTGGGACGAGCTCGTTGTAAGAAAAGCAGTAAACATGTCTCCGGACGTCCCAAAACCTCGCCGCGACCCTCAAAAGGTCCCAATCGGGCGGGAGATCCTTCAAATGCCATAAAGACTTGATCTTGAAGGTGGTATCAAACAGCCTCTTGTTGGATTGAAAGTTATGCCTCATCCAAGATTGAAGATCGGACAGAAAACGGTCTCTTTTCCCCTTTTGCAATCTAACAGGTTTCTCCATCGCAAACGATCAAAGTTGATGTCTTTTGGTCAGAAATATGCTCTGGGATCAGTTGGGACAAGTCTAGGGTGAAAATGAAATGAAATGGCCAAGCCTTGGTTTTATTTTGAAAAAACCAGTTCAGACAGAACTGTCAGCCGCACGGCTTCATTTTCCCCAGGTCCTGGCCGGACGGCCTCATTTGCCATCTGCAGAAAAAAATCTGCAGCAATCAAAGTTGCTGCCTAAGTGGAGTTCTCACCCCACTTTCTCAACAAAACCTGTGCAAAAACATATCCAAACACCAACCATACAGTTATAGGTCATCACAAACCATTTTGGCCCAGTTTCAGCCCCATTTCGAAGCAAAAAAACTGCCCCGAGGCTCAAGTAATATGCAAATTCATAAAGCATAAATTAGAAAAGCAGATAAAAGAGTAATACATTGTTTTCGCCCCATCGGCGCCCAAATAAAACGAAAAACAAATAAAATGTGCATAAAAAAGTGTTCATTGTTTGTTTCCTGCCTCCTAGGTCAATTCTAAGGAATCCTAAGCCTCCGACTCCTCGTCGCTACCAAGCTCGTAGAAGCTAGGATCCTTCATCAAGTCCTCGGCGTCACTCACGTTCGATAGGTTGACATTCACGTGCTCGTACTCTGCTAGCTGCTCCAGGATGCCGGTGTTGGGTCCCTGTCCCCGAGGCATGGCGCTAGAAGAATACTCTGAGGCCGAGGAGGTAGATGTCGTGCTCCCCACGTGCCTTCTTTTGCGCACAGTCTCCTGCACATTAGCCCCAGCCCTGGAAGCGCATGCCAACTTCCTCAGAAGGGACCGGCACACATCCTTCCAGCCCCTGTTCTGCCGTACCAATCCATCGTATGAGCGAGCAGGAACCTGAGAGAAAAGAGAAGAAAACTCAGAAAATCTCAGGAAAATCTCAGAATTGCAGAAAGCAAATAAATCCGAAAAAGGGAAAAGACCCTAAATGTACTCACAGTGCTGTCAGGCGGCAGAGTATATCGGGGCTCCCTCGTGTCAGGAACGGGAATCATGAACCTCCTCGGTACCCCGTTGACCACATAAGAGAGATGAGTAGGAGGCATCGGTGGGTCAGTAGGCTCAGCTTCCCCGTACCCCTGAGTGACGGCCAGCTTCACTAGCTTCTGTGGCGTCCTCAACCGCTGCTCCACGAAGGTGGCATACGGGGTAGCCAAGTCAAAATACTCCACGGCCGCCACGCCTGCCTGATACCTAGCAATATCATCCTCCGACCAGTCCCTGGGCTGCAGCATCCGTGCTGGAGGATCGTGAGGAGTGATGGCATCCAAGGGAGGAACATGGCCATGCTGCCTAGAGAAACGGTCCCCCAAGTAAATGACATCACATGTCAAGCCCGTCAGCCACCTCCTCTGCCTGGTTGCCTCCACGGCATCCCCTAGCAGCACCTTCGGGTACCTCCCCCATGGGTAGAATTCAACTCCCTCATGTCCATCTCTGTTGATGATTGGTCTCACCATCTTGTAGTCAAAAGTGATTCGGGTCTTCCCGGTAAACTTGTCTCTAGCATCCCCCCTCCAACGGATCATGGCCGGGAAGATCTCCGGATCACTCTGCTGGTTCCACGGAAAGAACCCAATCACCTCACAAAACCAGACCTGCATGTCCAAGACACAAAAGGTCATTTCTCTCATAAAAGTCTCAAGACAGAAAGTAAAAGAGAGAAAAGAAAGTGAGACTACCTCGAGAGCAAAAGAGAAGCAGTCCATGGAGGCAGCCTTGTTCCGGCTGTACATATCCAAGGAGAAGTAAAGCTCCGCCAATCCGGCCTCACCCCAAGAGACCGCCCCAACCTCATCCAGATTCTCCAAAGAATCAAGCAAACAAACCATAGCCAGCGTCCCAGAGTTCGCAAAGATGGTGACTGACAGCATCAACCACAGAAAAGCTCTCGCGAGCTGGTGGGCGGTCACCTCGTTGGCAGCAAATCCCTGCATGCAATCCTGGACCACCACCTCCACATTCCTCGTCTCCATCCCGAGCCCCTTAGGACGGAGGTCAAACCCAACCAGAGCCCTGAACTCCTCAGCCGTGATGTGGTCCCTCCAAGTCACAGGCCTCCCAGTGAACTGCAGGCCAGTAATAGCAGTGAAGTCGGCAGGCGTCACCGTAATCTCCCCCCAGCTAAGGTTAAAGTTGTGGGTGGTGTCCCACCAGAACTCTGAAAGGGCCTGAACTAGCCCCTTACTCTTGGAGGTCACGTGAATACCTCTGCAAATGGCGTCAATGAACAAATCAAGGCCGGTAGCCATCACCAGCTGCTTGGGGTTCACCCCATCTTTCTCAAAATTGGGCATCCTCTCCCATAGCTTCACTGCAACCTCAGAAGGTCCCCTAGACTTGTTCTCCTGTAGGAAATCACAAAACAAAAAAAAAACGTGTCAGTCCTTCATCTCATTTCAAAAGCACGCATATATTCAAAATGTGCACATATCTTCAAAGAAAAGCATTCATAAAAGATTTCTAGCATCTTTTGCCTAGAAAGCGTGTCTTTCATCACTTGAAACACGTCATGCCAAGCACATTGCTTTCAAAAACACAGAATTCCAATTTTCAACATTCTTTGCACATAAGCATTAATTTTTCAAAAAATGGCATGCATGAATCCTTTTCATCGTCCAAAATCTCGTTTTCTCACCCATGATCAGAAATTGACCTAGTTCTAGCACATGCAAGGACTCCGTCACATTTTAGACATTATTTTTCTTACGTCATTTTCGAAAAATGGGTCATTCTCATTATTTTTCAAATAAATTGCACATGCGTGTTCATTTATCTCCTTAGCCTCATAGGTTAATCACCAAAATTCCAAAACCATCGACAAAAATCCTAGGAAAATTCGAAAAGTTCCTAAAAATCGGGTCAAGCCCTAAGTCAATCAAAATTCAATCAAAATTGACAAAATCAAGCAAATCAAGAATGCTTACCCCAACTGATTGAGGTTTCGTTGATTTGTGTTCTCCCCTACCGGGATAAAGCTCCGATGGAGGCGTAATGAAGTCATACTTCCTCTCCGTGCTAACGAGCTCCCTCCTCCTCCTTCTAGCGGCTTCGGATATGTTCCTCTGTGCTTGCCTAGGCATCGGGTTCCCTTCCGGATCCATCTTGATCAAGAGAAACAAAGGGATTGAAGGATTTTTTGAAAATTCTCTCTCTCCTTTCTCTCTTCCTCGGCAGTAAGAGGGCGGTAATGGCGCCCAATGCCCGTTCCAATTCAGTTTAAATAATCTGATGAAATTAAACTTCTAGCCGGACGGCCTCTTTTGCCCTCATCTCATGCCGGGCGGCCTCTTTTGCCCTGAGCAGAAATTACATCTTTGCCCCTGGACTTTCCATTTAGGCATACAATTCCCGTTATCTCTTAACCAGAATAACGCTGTTTTTCCCAGAGAATATCCGTTATCTCTAAGAAGAATAGACTTTCCTCCCGAGTCGCCTCCGTTACTTCCGTTATAACGGAATAACGCTAGGTGACAACTTCCGAATTGTCAAAACCCAAACTTTAGCTACCTCTATCTCACAGATTGAGAAGTACGCTCAAGTTCTTCAAACTTTAGCTACCTCTATCTCACGGATTGAGAAGTACGCTCAAGTTCTCCAAACTTTAGCTACCTCTATCACACGGATTGAGAAGTACGCTCAAGTTCTCCAAACTTTAGCTAGCTCTATCTCCCAAATTGATAAGTACGCTCAAGTTCTCCAAACTTTAGCTACCTCTATCTCACGGATTGAGAAGTACGCTCAAGTTCTTCAAACTTTAGCTACCTCTATCTCACAGATTGAGAAGTACGCTCAAGTTCTTCAAACTTTAGCTACCTCTATCTCACGGATTGAGAAGTACGCTCAAGTTCTCCAAACTTTAGCTACCTCTATCTCACGGATTGAGAAGTACGCTCAAGTTCTCCAAACTTTAGCTACCTCTATCTCACGGATTGAGAAGTACGCTCAAGTTCTCCAAACTTTAGCTACCTCTATCTCACGGATTGAGAAGTACGCTCAAGTTCTCCAAACTTTAGCTACCTCTATCTCACGAATTGAGAAGTACGCTCAAGTTTCTCCAAACTTTAGCTACCTCTATCACAGATTGAGAAGTACGCTCAAGTTCTCCAAACTTTAGCTACCTCTATCACAGATTGAGAAGTACGCTCAAGTTCTCCAAACTTTAGCTACCTCTATCTCACAGATTGAGAAGTACGCTCAAGCTCTCCAAACTTTAGCTACCTCTATCTCACAGATTGAGAAGTACGCTCAAGTTCTTCAAACTTTAGCTACCTCTATCTCACAGATTGAGAAGTACGCTCAAGTTCTTCAAACTTTAGCTACCTTTATCTCCTCGATAGTGACGTAAGCTTTAGTCAATCAGGTGACAACCTCCATTAATTGTCAAATCAGGCGACTCCTCCATGAATCGTCAAAACCTCAAGGATCCTAGACACTGTTCCTAACTATCTAGTGAGACTTGAACTACGACCAAGGCTTGATTCCTCCGGGATACGTAGGTAGCCTTTCATAAAGGTCCAACCATCCGACCGCAGTGGTCACCCTCTTCCTTCATCACTCCTCAGTGGTGAGGCAGCCTTTCATAAAGGTCCAGCCATCCGACCGCAGTGGTCACCCTCTTCCTTCATCACTCCTCAGTGGTGAGGCAGCCTTTCATAAAAGGTCCAGCCATCCGACCGCAGTGGTCACCCTTGTCATTCATCACTCCTCATTGGTGAGGTAGTCCCTCATAGAGGCCCGAATATCCGACCACATCGGTCACTTCCTTCATCTAGCGTATCCCCAGTAGGATCAGTCACTTGACCTCCCAGGTCACTTTCCCTTCTATTTCTCCAGCAAGAGACCAGTTTCTCTTCACCATTCCCCAGTGGATATATTCCGAACTACGACCTGGCTTGATTCCCCCGGGATACGTAGGTAGCCTACTTTAGGTTCAGCCAATTCGTCACATATGACACCCCCTTTCCCCAGTGGATTCCGAACTACGATTATGGCTTGATTCCCACTCAGGATACGTAGGTAGCCTTCCAAAGGTTCAGCCACTCGACCAACTTGGTCACCCAATCCGTCTCGGCATTCGCCAGATCGGATCCTTTTCTATCGACAACCCCACTCGCCCTGTAAGTGACGTTGCCGAGGGGCTTCTGTAAGTACCCAAATCTGGCTCATGCCTTCCGGTTAAGTTTCCCGGCAATTCCCCGGACTTTTCTAAAGTTCAGGGGCAATTCGGGAACTTTTCCAAACCTTCCGAGGGGCGAAGGACTTGCTAGGAATTAAAATTCCACGTAGTCCTTCGCTGGAAAAACCCTTCTAGAAGGCCACCTTGCATGGTTCTAGAAATGAAGTGAGTCATTTCAGGATAAAACCACACGGCCTCATTAGACCTGGAGTTATAGCCGCACGGCCTCATTAGCTGCTGCCATACTGCCTATAAATAGAGACCTCCTCTATTCATTTTAGGGGGGATTTTTCAGTAGTGTTACTCTGTCAAAATACCACCACGAAATTCCAGAGAGCTGAGAGTGTCAAAAACCACCTCCCTCCTCTTCAAAACCTTCCAAAGTTGGTCCTTCCCTAGGCAAACTTCAAGGAGAAAGAGGGACACCACCATTGGTAACCTCTCCTCCCCTTTATCTTGCATTATACTTGTATTTATGTGATATATTGCTCCTTGCTTTATATATTGCTATATACTTGCTTGGTACTTGGTATATTGTCTTTAAAGATCCTATCTTTAGGCATGTAAATCATACACCCCCCCCTTTTTGCATAAAGTAGCATCCTTTACTCCTAAAATGCCATTTTTACATATAAAGTTGCATCCTTTGTATTAAAAATGTTATCTTTGCATAAAGTAGCATCCTTTGCTCCTAAAATGCCATTTTTACATATAAAGTTGCATCCTTTGCATTAAAAATGTTACCTTTACATACAAAATAGCATCCTATGCATCAAAGTAGCATCCTTTGCTGTTAAAATTTTATCTTTATGCATCAAAGTAGCATCCTTTGCACGCCTAGGCCCCGCCTAGACGCTAGGCCCCTCTCCAACGCCTAGTTTTAAGTCCCGCCTAGGTCCTGACTAATCCCGACTAATCCCGATTAGTCCCCGACTAGTCCCCGCCTAGGCGCTAGGCCCGGCTCCGCCGCCTAGCATCCGCCTAGCGCTTTTTAGAACCTTTTTACATACAAAGTTGCATCATTTGCATTAAAAATCATTCTTTACATCAAAAAAGCATCCTTTGCAACCAAGTAGCATCCTTTGCACTTAAAAATGTCATCTTTTTCATTAAAATAGCATCTTTAGCTTAAACATGCATCCCCCCATGTCCCTCATGGTTGGATCTCTCTCCTAGGATTGCCTAGTGACCTTCTTAAGGCACAAAAAGGCATAGGATGAGTATAAAGATTCAATTTTTATACCCCTTCCCTAGTTCCCCTTGGTACTTGGAGCATCTCTTGGAATGAGATGGTGTAAAGGTCCTATCTTTACATCATTTCTTCCACTTAAAGATGCCATAGACGGATTCTCCTTTAGCAAAGGATGAGCCCTAGCCACATATCTCGATCATCACTTGAGACGAGCATAAATATCCCGAAAAGTCCAAATCGTCTCAAGATGTAGGATTGATAGGCAAAGGTCATTCCTTTCTAAAGAGTCTCATCCTTGGACTCTAAAACGGTGTCCCTATCTTGATCACATGTGACCCAAGGTCTCATCATGATGATCATAAGGCCAAGATGAGAAGGGGACCAAAGTCCCTAATACATAAAAATCCAAGGAATCCCGAGCGATAACCAAATCATGGTTTATACGTCTGGAAGACCACTTGGTACATTCCCCCCTTTTCAAAACTCACATCTCACACACGAAAGCACTAAGGCAAGTATGAAAATCGGATCCTGGAAGACTTGCTTCGGCAAGCCTCTTTGGGTGAACGACGATCCGTTCTTTCTAAAGGGTAACTTAACCTCCGAACCCAAATCCTTTTTTTCAAAGTTTTGAGGAAATCAAAATGGCGTGGCGACTCCGTTTTTCAATTTAAACCGAACGTTTCCAAACTGATGTGAGGCGGTGATCCCCCTTACACGAGAAAGTGGTTCCAAAAGTAAATAAACAAAAAAAGAGAGCCGTTTATCTTGGGCACCACATTCACAATATCCACAGGGTAACGGGCAAGCAGAAGCAGCAAATAAACTGGTCCTATCAGCACTTAAGATGGGCTTAGTTGGTCGAGCTGGCAGATGGTTAGACGAACCTCCCATTGCTCTCTGGGCAGTCCGCACAACCACCCGGGGGCCTACGGGTGAAACCCCATTCGCCCTTACATACGGAACAGAGGCCATGGCACCAGCCGAGCTACAGGTTCCTACAGCAAGGGTAGTCTTCTTTGATCATGATCAGAACGACATCAACATATTGCTCGATCTGGATTTGCTCGACGAGAAGCGGGCTACATCTCAGCTACGAATGGTCAACTACAAGCAGAAAACCAAGGGCTACCATGACAAGAAAGTCAAGAAGAGGTCGTTCAACGTGGGAGACTACGTACTGAGGAAGATCGAGGTAACAGGAAGGAAAGCATAGCAGAACAAGTTATCTCCTAATTGGGAAGGTTCGTACGTCGTCACTCGAGTTGTCAAGAGGGAACTTATATGATTGGTCATCCAGAGGGTGAAGAGTTGAAACATCCGTGGCATGCTAGCCACCTTATTAAGTATTACTTTTAAGTTTCAGTTTTATGCTTTCTTTGTAATCGATTCACTACTTCAATAAAGCTGCAGTTCTATTCAAACAAAGTTGTGTTTCTTCTATGCTTCATTCACATCAGGTCTGACTCTTAGGTCGACCACCAAAATTATCTTTAACAGGTCCGACTCTTAGTCGACCTCGTTCTAACAGATTCGACTTTCAGTCAATCTCGTTCCTCTAACAGGTCCGACTCTTAGTCGACCTCGTTCTAACAGATTCGACTTTTAGTCAATCTCGTTCCTCTAACAGGTCCGACTCTTAGTCGACCTCGTTCTAACATATTCGACTCTTAGTTAATCTCGTTCCTCTAACAGGTCTAACTCTCAGTCGACCTCGTTCTAACAGATTCGACTCTTAGTCAATCTCGTTCTTTAACAAACAAGTATTAAGTCGACTTTGTTCCTAAAACTAGTCCGACCAAAAACTTGTGTCAAGTTCATTCATCATTCAATCTAGTTTGACATACAAACAAGCAAGGATCTAAATAAAAGGATTCAAGTATGGTCAACTACGATTAAATAAATGAAGTCCCCCAAAAGCGGGCCAGGACTTGAGCAAATAGATGTTAGTATGTTACGAGTTAAATGCCTCCCAAAAACTGGGCCAAGGCATAGGTTACACATACCAAAAAAGGAAAAATACTGTGGAGCTTGCACTACTAGAAACAGGGCTTTTACCGACGGAATTTTACCGACGGACGATGTCCGTCGGTAATACCGACGGAAAAAAACCATTTACCGACGGAAATTAATTTTCATTTACCGGGAATTTTTTTTTTTAAATTTTCGTTTAGTCCGTCGGTAATGGATTAAATTCCGTCGGCATTACCGACGGAGAGGATCCGTCGGTATTAACGGCGAAATAGTCCGTCAGTAACGTGAAGTATAAATTAAAACCCTACCCCCTTTCAACGCCATTTACGCTTACTCCAGAGAAATTAGAGAAATTGCTCAGTTCATCGCCATTCGCCGCCGTTGCTCAGTTCATCGCCTTTCGCCGTTCTCGTCGCCTTCCGCCGTTCACGTCGCCTTCCGCCGTTCACTCGGTAATCTCTCTCTCTCTCTCGCTCTCTCTCTTTCTCTCTCTCTCTCTCTCTCTCGCTCTCTCTCTCTCTCTCTCTCTCTCTCTCTCTCTCTCTCGGTTTACGTTGCCCTAATTGTTGTTGTTAACCTCCATGAACTTATCGCTCATCTTCCTGCTATTGATTACCGTTTTACGTTGATGGAATTCGATTTGCAGTTGTTGTTGTTGGTCGAGACTTACTATGCCTATTTTTAAATATTTCTTGTTCCTCTAGGGTTTAATTTTTCATCTTGATTAAACAAATCCTGGCATAATAATGGAGGCACCCGTTTGATAAATTCTGGTTAATGTTCCATTTGGTTGTTTAGATTTAAGATTTTGGATTAGTATTTGGGGATTATGTTTACAGAATGATTTTTTTTTTTTTTATAATTTGACCTAATGAACTAAGACCCCCTTTGTCTACAGTCTCGATTGGGATTTAATAATCTTTCAGGTATAGACCTCCTTTGATAAATTGTTACATGAATGTTTGAAGGCATCAGCATTTGAGGTAAATTTTGAATGTTTGACCTAAGACCTAATGAATTTTGGATTAGTATTTGGGGATTATGTTTATAGAATGTTTGAATGTTCAAAAATGTTCTGTTGGTTAAATGGAATTGAGCCCATGTTTGAATTACGCTGCCATTTGCTGCGTAGATTGATAACAATGTTGCAAGGGAGATCATAAATCATAGGTCACTTCGGCATCCAAATATAATTCGATTTAAGGAGGCAAGTTTTTTCTTCTCTCTGCAATTTTGATTTCTAGATTATTTCTGATGGTTACTCTGTATAAAGGATTTTCTCATTGTGGCTTGGGATTTGGTTGTAGGTGGTACTTACTCCTACTCACCTTGCTATTGTCATGGAATATGCTGCTGGGGGAGAGCTCTTTGAGAGGATCTGTTGCGCAGGTGATCTTTCTCCGTTCTTGTTTCTGCTTTCATGTCTTTTCTGTAACTTTGTTCTCTTATGCAGTGGCATGGGTCCTGATTCCCGAGTTTTGGTTCGTAAAAGTAGGAAGCAGGCTGAACAATATCATCGTCAATACAAAGTAACAATCAATCTCCTTTATCGAGCCCTATTCTCTTTATTGTTTCCTGTTATCTTTTACCTTTCCATTTTTCATTCGTGTTCAATGGCTATACTTGCAAGTGCTAGTGGTGAGATTTTGGAGAAAATTTTAGTGTATCAATGCTCCCTCAATTTAGTAACATTGTAGCCTTGCAAACTATAGCATGAACTTTGTTTAATTTTAGATGAGGGCTATATAGCAGACGCTTGAGTCGCTGACTTGGAATGTGTTCTCTGTTTGTATTGAGCTATCAACGTTAACTTATCATACTCTTGAATCACAGGACAGACTAAAAATAGATGAAGCTTGATCAACTTGTTGATGTGTAGGTTGTAGCTGTTTACGATCACATTACAATGTAAGTGCAGCATCTGCATGATCTCTTCTCCTCCTCTTTGCACACCGTGCGGCGCTTTCCAAGGTTTTCTTCACTCTTCACCATCCTCATAGCCATCTGCTTATCTTTTTCTTTTTCTCTTTTTCTTTCTTTAGCTCTGATGCATCCTTTTATGCTTGTGTGCTGGTGAGTATATATATAATCTATGGCCCATTTAGATTTATTATGTCTTTCGTCTTTTGCTGTAAGAATTGGATGCTAATGTGGACATGAAAGGCGATGATTTCAATGAACTTGAAGGAGCCTGTGACAAAACTTACTATGTCCATACATGGTCTAAAGCATGGAATGCTATAGTTAGCCTCAATTATTTTATAGTAATCTCTAGGAAGCATACTCTATCTTGAACAATAGAGGGTTGTGTGAACCTTGGATTTGAGGCAACATGTAGTTGTCCATTTTTCTAGGGTTCTAATCTCTTAGTTTTTTAGTTTTTGGACTGAGCTGAATTTGGATGTTCAATAGTTGAAGTTTCCAGTTGAGAATTGATAAGCATGCTCTTGCTGTGTGTCTTCCTTTCTGTAGCAACATATCGACTCTTGAGCGTCTAAAATATAAATTTTCTTCGTAAGGCTTACATGCTCACTTTTTCAATGCCACAGATCGCACAATCAAAACTATCTCTTGTGAGCTATTAATAATCCTGTTGTTAGCTTGACATGATAGCTCTTACAAACATATAACTAAATTAAGGATAACTTTCCATTGATTATGTCAATGCCGTTGTAAAGTAAGGCAGCACAAACAGAGGCAATTAGGTTGAAATACAAGCTCATGTACTTGGAGACCTATCTTGAATTTTAAACTTTGGTTTAACAAAGTTAACAGAGAAACATGTTGATGTGCAGTTTGTGCTTGGAGGGAAGAAAGGTGAGTTACATCCATGCTCTACCTCTCCTTTCTATGGTCTATCTCCCCCCCCCCCCCCACTTTGTAAGCTGCTAAAGGGGCTAATAGTGAAATCTGTCATTAGATATGAGAGTTCGTGTGCATGACATTCTTGTGATTTTATTGTTGGTCTTACTTTGCTAACAGATTACAACTGTCCCACTTCATGTTTCAATTAGCGTTCATAGATATAGAGATTAGAAAAGAAACTTCTCGTTCCATGATAAACCAGGTGCGGTTTATATTCTTGTGAAATGTTATCTCAGTTATGAAATTATGATTTGAACATGCTAACATGTCTGTTTCTCCAAAAATATTAGGGTTGTAAAATAGATGGGGGGAAACCGTGCTATGAGTCTGAGCTTGGTTTTCACATTAAATAATCTCCATTTTATGGAGGCAAGATACTTTCTGGTTTCATTAATGTTTCTATATTCAATTTTCTTTACATTCAATAACTGACGTCCACTTTTTTTTTCCATTTTTTTCTTTTATTTCAGATTCATTTTCGCCATGAACATTTCTTATGTGAGGATGAGTCATGCCTTGCGAAGAAGTTTATTGTCTTTCAGTCCGAAGCTGAAATGAAGGTAATGTATTGGCACACAAATGAGGCGTGTGTATTGTTTCTTGTCCATAAATGAGCCCAGGTCCTCCATTCCTGTAACTAATGGCTGCTTAACTATTTTTTCTGGTTTTCGTAGTTGTCTTTGTCCCTTGTGTATTTCTATATATCTAAGAATTTGATTGTTTTTGCTGGCATACTTCAGAGGCATAATGCGTTGGAACATGGAGGGCGAATGTCTCGTATTCTGTTTTATTTGCATTTCATATTTTTTTTGTTTATTTTGTAATTGAGTTTAAGTTTTGCATGTTGGTTTTGAGAATTTGATGAATGTTGAATTTGATTTTTCATGTTTTTATTGAATGTTTAATTGAGTTGTAATTAAATGTTGATATTTTGGTGATTGAACATGTTGCAGGTGGTTTTTTAAATATTTCTGATTTTTTTTTTCAATTCTGAACAATTTACCGACGGATATTTCCGTCGGTAAGTTTCTTAAAAAATGATAATATTATTACCGACGGAAATAACCGTCGGTTATAAGCAGAATCACCGACGGAAATATCCGTCGGTAATCTCTCCGGCAATACGCCGGTCATTGGCCGGCGACTTTCTTTACCGACGGACCATTTCCGACAACATAAATGCCTTTACCGACGGATCGTCCGTCGGTATTACCGACGGAATTGGTCCGTCGGTATTACCAACCAATTATTTCCGACGGAATCCGACGGACGAATTCCGTCGGTAATGTCCATTTACCGACGGAAATGGAGAATTACCGACGGAAATTTCCGTCGGTAAAAGGCCTTTTTCTAGTAGTGTTGTTCATTACATCAGCTAAAAGGCATAGGAACCTTAGCTACATTGAATTCAAAGGGGGTAAGTGCATGGAACAGAATTGAGGTTCAAGTATAGAAGTGAGAGTTAAAAGGTATGTGGCTCAATTGGGGGTTTAGCCAACACTATTAGACCGAATCAAGAAAGCACAAGGAATAGATGAAGAACCGTGAGGATGCTTTGGAGTATGGCAAAAGGGAGGGTAATAGATTTTCGTATGGAAAACAATGAGATTTTAAGGTATCAATCGAGAATTTGGGTGCCTAGCGACAAGGATATAAGTAGAGAGATTATGCAGGAAGTGTACTGTCAAAAGTTCTGTATATTCTGGGAGTACCAAGATGTGTAGGAATCTAAGGAAACCATTTTTTGGGGTGGAATAACATGAAAATAGTTGTGACAGAATTTATATAAAGATGTTTGTTAGGTCTGAACGGAAGAGTGAACACCAAAAGTCTGTAAGACTATTACAGTCGTTACCAATACCAAAATGAGAATGGGAGAAAATAGCTATCTGGAAGAATGGACAGCAGGCATTAGGTACCTAACTGACTATGAGTACAACATTTCATCCGCAGACCGATGGTCAGTCAGAGATGAAACTCACAATTGTTGTTATTAGTATTGACAACACTAAGAATAACACAACTCACACCAATTCAAAAATAGAATAATTGAGATAATGAAATAGCAGCGGAAATAAAAGAAACACAAGAGAATATATTTTTTATCAAGTTATATAAATATATAACTTGATGGGTGTCAGGAGGGCAAGACCTTTCTTAAAAATAAGCTTTAGGTACAAGGTCAAAAAGTTCCCTAATGATTTACAATCACTAGCAATACTAGCAAGGGGATCAACTATTCTTGAACACTCTCTTTATAATCACAACCTATCTAACACTCATAAACTCATGAAATGTAAATATATATGTGAAAACACACTGGTGTTGGACAGTGTGTTGCCAACACTTGAGGCAACACCGAAGATGCATGTTCTTTCTTGTGCAGTTTTCTATTTCTGAATTGGGTCATTGTTTCTGTCGATTAGGCTCCTAGGACTTGGAGCCTAGTCAATCTATCCAGAAAATCAACCATGGGTTGTTTCCTTCATTGTAGCTCCACTTCTTTGTTTGTTGAAGACTTGGTCTTCCTATTCCTATGCTTTTACCACTTGTACCACCAAGCTTCACTACCCTTGTACACCTTATCTTTAGCGCCCCTGAGTAGATAATATCCCAACAATAATTACTTGATCTTCACCATTTATACATAAATATAAATTTAATGTGTAAGTTTACTTGCAATTCGAAAATCACGCCTGACCCACTTCCTTTGACCTGTTCATGCACAAATTGAACAGTCTAATAACAAATATATACTTATGAATTATCACTTTGTAATTTATGAAAAATATGTGTTAACTATTCATAATTTGAATTTCCAATCCGGTGACAACACATGAGGCAAAACCAGTGGCAACACTGGTGTAGCAACATATAAGTCAACACCAGTGGCAACACATGGTGTAACACTTACAAAAGATATCTACAAAGACATACAATCATCAACAGACTGTCAGCCGCAATAAAAGAGCGTAATATATCTTGAAGTGTGATATCCAACCTTAAGCCAAATCCCCAATGATTTCCTATCCGAACAATGACTTGAGATGGGCAAATGTTTCTCCAAGCAAAACTTGGACACGGCCTAACATTGGCCTTCAGATAAACTTCATACGGGAATAGTTTGACTTTGAAAACATGATAAATTAATGCATTTGGGTAGGCAATAAGTGCCCAACCATTGTAACAATAATAAATACTAACAAAGCTTTGAGGCTCTCGACATATTGGAGAGAATTCAAAAGCTCTCCACGAAGGAGAGAAAATATAGGCTCTCGACGAATGAGAGAAAGTATATAACATAACACGAAATATGACAAATATTAAGATCTGAAAAATGATTGATACCGATCTATCATTGTTGTGAAGGAATAACTAATTATATTTGTATGTCCCTTGAATTTGGAATTGTAAGAAGCGAATATCTTCAATATGAAAATTGTCAAGATCACACCAATCAATTTATTATCGAAAAAAATGAAAGGAAAACAAAAACTGAGAATTGTTTGAAGAATCTAGATCATATACGATCTAGGTTCTTCAAACAATACCCACAAAACTCAAAAACAAAAATAGGGGAGTGAGATCACAAGAATGACAAATTGTTGGCTTGGAGATATATATATATATAAGAGAGAGAGAGAGAGTTGGGGATGGTTTCTCAACTCGAGATGTTAATAGTTAGAAAGTTCCAAAGCCAAACCAATGCCTGTGGTTTTTAAGAAATAGAGATTGGGTGATGAACCTTAGGGGAATAACCTCATTTATAGTCTATCCACCTTGTGTGTCAGATTTTCTTTTTTTCTTTATTTCCAAAATAAGTGTCATATTTCTAACTATCTATGAAAATAGTTTTAGTTTAATTTTAGCATGATACGAACAAATATGATGCAAACAAGTAAAATACATTTTTAAAGGGTTAATTACAAAATAGGGCCTGGACTCTCATAGCAGTTCCCCAATCGGGGTCTGACTTTTCAATTTTGACAATTTATGGCCTAAAATGCCAAAATTTGCAAAATTAGGGCTTTTTGAAGGAATTCGTTAGAAAATCCAGTTAAGTCGTCGTGTTCACACACATGCAACTTGATAGAAGGTAATTCAGTAATTTTATGGTGGCAAGACCCAATTTAACAAGATTTTCAATTTTCAGTCCCTAAATTGACATAAACCTAACTTCGGGCCCCAATTTGATAAGAGTGCACCATAGATCGAGTCCCCAATTTGAGAATACATTATGAGTTTAAATCAATTCAATCATAGAACTTAAATTAATCTATCTATAACTAAATAAAGGCTGAAGTGCAAAGCACTTCAGCACACCCACTTTTTCATGCTCAAATAAGCACCTGGACCAAATAAAGAATAGATTCATTCCCCCTAAAATCAATTACGCCCCTTTTATACTATGACCCGAAAATAATCCTTGATAATCGACAAAAAAATACATAAAAATAATAAATCGGAGTTCTTTGATATTCCTTTATATGCACACTTTCTTCTCTATCTCTCTACTCCTCCTCGTCACTCCCTCTTCCTCAAAACACCCCGCCCTCTGCTGCAACCAACGCCGTCGTCGCCGCCTCCTCTCTTCTGTTGTCATGGTCGCCACCCCCTCCACCCTCCTTGGTCGCTGCCGGGCTTGAATCCTCTGGCGGGGCGGACAGACTAATAGATTCAAAATTGAATTCTCAATTGTATATATGACGCGTATGGCATATCCCTGCCCCTCTATCTCTGCTCCGCTTTCTCTCTGTCTGTGTTGTTTCTCTCTCTATCTCTGCTTTTCCTCTCTGTTTCTGTTGGAGAGGTTCGGATTCCTACCGGAGCTCTCTGCTTTCTTAAGGTAAATTTCTTCCACCCTGCCTGATTTTTCTTTCTTTTTCAATCATTTTGATATATCTTTATCGTTTAATTTCATCCATTTAGTAGCTTGTTTTGTTAATTTTTCGTAAAATTTATGCTTCCATTGACAATTGTCCATGAATTTTATCTCTATATAAGAATTATATATTTTTCTAGGTCATATGTTGGTAATTTATCATTTTATTGTCGCTGAACTAACGATTCCTAAACATTTTAGGCAATGTAATTAGGAAAAAAGAAAAGATGCTCTGCTAAATTTTGAATCATTTGGTTGCTGTTGATCAGATTGTAATGCGTTTGTTACGATCTTCGTTGTTTGTAAACTGCTCAGATCTTTGAATTGTTGTTTTTGGAAGATAGGCATTTTCTTTTTGTAGATAACTTTTGTTTCTTTAAATTCAAAGATCTCAGCTGCCTTTTGAATATGCTAATATGCTTTTTGAAGATATTTTCTCACTGTATTTGAATTTGGAATTTTCATATGATGGAATTTGTTACAATTTGAATTTGGAATTTTCATATGATGGAATTTGTTACAATTGAAGATATTTTACTTTTTCGATTTACTTTTGTCTCTTTACATTGAAAGAGATCAGCTGCCGTTTGAGCATGCTTTTTGAAGATATTTTCTCACATCCTATGAATTTACCTATGATAGAATTTGTCACAATTTCGTTCCTGTGCATATGGCGTGAATGTGGTTGGAATCTGGTTTGATTATTGATTTCCGTATTTCTAAATGAGGAAAAGGAGCAAATTAAGCATATATTAAGTAACTGTAAGGACACCCAGTTCTGAATACCGCTTTAATTTGATACAAGTTGATGTAGGCTGAACGATCAATCTAATCCACCTATATATCACTGGGTATAGGAGTTGGTAATAAGTGATTCCTAGCATTAGAGTACTCCCTCTACCTCTCCATCTATTTTTTTTTTTAACAGCTTGTTTCTTGGGAAGAAGGTGGATACTTGACATCTGACAAACCAATGCCAAGAGGAGAGGTAGTCGTTGGTGGGGGCAGTGTAACTTCCGGCTACTTCAACAATGATGAGAAAACTAATGAAGTCTACAAGGTACAACCTTATTTTGTATATGCATGAATGTTGACCTGGATTATAGCTTGCTATATATTGACTCGTCAATACAGGTTGATGAGAGGGGCATGCGATGGTTCTACACTGGGGATATCGGAAGGTTCCACTCTGATGGATGCCTAGAAATCATTGATAGAAAGAAGGACATTGTTAAACTTCAACATGGAGAGTATATCTCACTTGGAAAGGTACATTTCAAACCTTACTATTATAACGATTTTTTGTTGCTAACCTGCAAATCTGAAGACTGGAGGTATTTAGCCCCCATTTGATGTGTTCAGACGATGTAGTATTTACAGTAAATGGCCTTCACATTGAAACTTTTTAAGATACTCCCTCTGCCCCATATTAAATGTCGCACTTTCCTTTTAAGTCTATTCCAAAATAAATGTCGTGTTTCTAAATAAGGAAATCTTAGTGCATTTTACCGCTGTACAAGCAATGTGCAAACAAGTAAAGCACATTTCTTAAAAATGTTGAGAAGTCAAATGTGACACTTATTATGGGGACGAGGGAGTATCATATATCTTGGTTCTAACCCACGAGGTTTACTTATCTGAAACTCTTCTCAGAAGATGAGCTTATGGTGTACATTGTTTTCTTCTCATTTAATTGTGTTTTTGTTTTCAGTTTGAGCTCTTTGGAAAGGTTCTTTATCTTTTAATCATTGTATATTGGTGTTCAAAACGCAAGTTGAGGCACCACTTGCCGCCAGTAACTATGTAGATTTATTTATTTTGTAATCTGATCTCTTTTTAATTTTAAAATGCAATCTAGCTTCTCGCGTACGATTTACTTTGACTGTCATTTTCCCTTTGTTCAGATATGAATTTGATAAATTTAATGTTTTACAACTTGAATTGTTGATTAGTCAAATGAGCTAGAGGTAATTTGGGGCTTGACAGGGAAGTGGGAATTGGGGTGGTAGATGTGGGCTGAAAAATAACTATTTTTCAATAGGTTTTCAATTTAGGAGGATATGCTAAGGGAGTTTCGATAATAAAAGGGCCATATGCGTCAAGTTGGTTTCGTTATGGAGCACTTGAGGTAACTAACGACCTCAATGCTCAACCAAGCGGGTCTGACCTGGATGCATTCGCTTACACACTGTTTATGTACCAAAACTGAACATAACACCTGATATCGCTTTTTTATTGAAAGGTATGATAAATAAAAAGAAGAATAATTTACATGTAGGAAAACACCATGGGGGGTTATAATTTGGGCTGTCCTTCAGAATGTTTTTCTTGACGAATTTTCATAAACTATGAATAATTAGGTTACACCAATCAAGATCTACAGAATGGTTGGTCGATAGAGGACTAGCTAAACCACATTTTCTGATAATCATTGTTAGCATTGTTTTTCCTCCAACGAGAACGTGATATTGTCGATATGTTGTAGGAATCTAGAAATCGAAAGATCTTGAGATCTTAGAGTTGAAGGTTATGGTATGATTTTGGTGCATATTTTTAAAAACACTCAAAAATGTTTCTATTCTACTTTTCTGTGTATTGAAGTATTTTTATATACAAATTGTTGAGTCCCAAACTTGACCTCCCTGTACTTCCACTTATTGTATACCCAATATCATGCTTTTATTACTTTTGTGTTTTGGAATTTTTGGTCATATAGATAATCAGGATACAGTACCTAATGCTTCATTGTTTTTGCAGTGTTGAATTTGGGGACTCATTTGGAAAATCAGATTGTATTAAGGAGCATGGCTCCAAAAAGAGGTATACACCTTCTGCAACCACGTCTAGGCTTAACAAAATAAATGTGACACTTGTGGCCTACCCATCTTTTTTTCTGCTTCACCTCTTTCAACTTGTTGTTTTGTTCAATGACTTGCTTTCCTCCATTTAGTAATATTCATAGGAATTTCCCCCTCTGCTGTTTTTCAATATTCTTAACTCTAGATATGTGCTTACGCTTTCCTCATTTCTTTCTATCTTACCTTTGAAAAATTGTATTTGTAGATTGAACTCTGGATCATGCTCTGCAACTGAATCAAAAGCACGCCGAGAGAAAAAGAGGAGGGATAAACTAAATGACAAGTACTCTCTCTCCCTTCTATCCCCAAAGTTCTGTTTGCATGTTCATTTCTCATGCATGTTGGCAGGTACTTGGCAGTTGTACATGCTGCATCTCTTATTTTTCAGTTTGATGTGTCTCGACTTTAGGTTCCAAGAATTAAATGCAATACTGGAGCCTGGAAGGTCTGCCAAGATGGACAAGACTGTTATTTTGAATGATGCTGTTCGAATGGTGACTCAGTTAGTTAAGAGATGAGGCCAGCAAGTTGAAAGCGTCATCTGAGGTATTACAGGAGAAGATTAACGAACTGAAGGTAACCCTTCTTTGTTATATACTATTATATATTTCCCCCCAAGATGTTTGAATCTTAAGACAGTTTTACATGGAAAATTCTTCAGGAATGGATTTTTTTACTAGCATTTTCAATTTGGATGATGTAATAGTTGCATCTTTGATAATAATCAAAAGTAGCAACATGATTGTTGGTTATGAATTTCGCATACCACTTTATACATTCTGATTTGTTAGGACTGACATTAATTGTGTTCGCAAAAGAATGAACTACGCGACGAGAAGAAAAAACTGAAGGCAGAGAAAGAGAGACTTGAGCAGCAATTGAAAGTCTTTAGCACCCCACCAGCATTCATGCCTGATCCCCCACCTGGAATGCCTTCCCCATTTTCACCTTCAGGACATTTTGTTGGTAGCAAGTACATGCCATTCATGGGCTACCCTGGAGTCTCCATGTGGCAGTTTACTGCGCCTGCAGCAGTTGATACATCTCAGGATCATGTTCTGCGACCCCCAGTTGCTTGAGCAGGTGTACATTGCTTCACAGAGAAGCTGTTCATTTTTTGCCTGCAGATGAGTATGTCATACATCTTTCTTGTAAACAAACCGTCTCTAGGCAAATGGCACTCTCTCTGTTCTAAACGACTCCATTTTTCTTCATGATAATGAAGAAAATTGATACTGCTTTTGGGACGGAAGGAGTGTTTTTGGTTGATTAGCTTCTCTCCAACTAGTAATATTTTCTTACCTACTTTAGTTCTTTCCCTATACAACAAGTACCAAAACAATCAACTCAAACCATTTAACCAATTTCAGACTTTATGTTTTTCATAGTTAGTGCTTAGATTAGGAAATTTCTCTGAAATGTACTTTGTTTAAATAACTGAAATAATACCATTCCTTTTTTAATGTTTGTGACAATATTTGCCTGAAAGTAGCAATTACCATAACCATTTAATCTATCCATTGGTTTTGTTAGTAATGTGGGCAGCTGCCTGGATCCCATTAGCAGTTGGTGCTGGATGGATAGATATTATCAAGGAATTGAAGAAAATAGTAGCGGTGTAGCAAAATAAAAATGTTTTCTTAGATACACAGATAGTCAGATATTATAAAGGAAGTAGGTTACAGTGAATACAACAACAACAGCAGCAGCAACAACAAAGCCTTAGTCCCAAAATGATTAAGTAGGTTACAGTGAATCAAAGAGAAAATTAGAACAATTACCGAAGTCTAATTCGACAAGGTAGTTTAAATCCCATATATTCCCCACTCTTATAATCATTCCAGACGTTGAGAGCTCCATAGCTTGTCATCATAACAGTACTTAATACCATCACCGTAACCACTGAGAACACAATTAAGGAGGCCCTTCCATATTTTCGAATAGCTTTTTGTACTTCCATTTTGCCAATAACCGATCCAACGAAACAGATGATAGTAAAGATGAGGACATCTCCAACATCCTCCATCCCCAACAACAAAAACTGCATTGCAGACATTGATGCCGAGAAGAGCACCATGAAAGAACATGTTGCAGCGGTTACCTGGACCACGAGAAAGTAAAAGTGAATCTAAAAGCCTTATCATCACCAGTATTAGAGGTTAAAGCATAGTGACATATGGATAGGGGAAACTTACTTCAGGTGCTATTCGACCTTGAAGTAGAAGTGGGCTTATAAGCATTCCACCACCAATTCCAAAAACTCCACACAAAATCCCCATTAATAATGCCATTATTGGGAACATCAAGCTTGATGGTCTGTCTCTGCTCCCTTCGATTTCCTACACGAAATCTATAACTATATAAAGGCTGAAGTGCAAAGCATTTCAGCACACCCCCCATTTTCCCGCTCAAACTAGAACCGATACTAAATAGAGGTTAGGTTCATTACTCATTTACTAAACACACCCCCTTTAATAACCCGAAATAAAATTTGAAAAATCTGAGGGATATTAATCCCACATCGTCTAGGAATTGAAATACTAGGAAATGTAATAGTATAAATTTTGGGGCCTTTGGCTCCTTAGTGAACACCAGCTTTCTTGATGTATAAATTTTGGGGCCCTTGGCTCCTTAGTGAACACTGGCTTTCTTGGTGTTGGGCGCGCCTAGGTCACGCCTAGGGCGCTTAATCACCGCCAAATGGCTCCTTAACTAAGACTTTTCATAGCTCCTTAATTTCAATTTCTCAAGAAAGCTTTACATTTAGTATATATTGAGAGGCCTTAGCATTTGAAAACCAAATGGGATATTAATCTCACATCGTCTAGGAATTGAAATATTAGGAAATGGAGTAGTGTATATTGAGAGGCCTTAGCATTTGGAAACCAAATGAGATATTAATTCCACATCGTCTAGGAATTGAAATGCTAGGAAATTGAGTAGTATAAATTTTGGGGCCTTTGGCTCCTTAGTGAACACCAACTTTCTTTGTGTTGGGCGCGGGCGCATAATCACCGTCAAATGGCTCCTTAACTAAGATTTTTCATATCTCTTTAATTTCTCAAAAAAGCTTTCCATTTAGTATATATTGAGAGGCCTTAGCATTTGAAAACTAAATGGGATATTAATCCCACATCGTTTAGGAAATGAAATGCTAGGAAATGTAGTAGTATATATTAAGAGGCCTTAGCATTTGAAAACCAAATTGGACATTAATCACACGTGTTCTAGGAATTGAAATGCTAGAAAATGGAGTAGTATATATTGAGAGGCCTTAGCATAGTGCTAGGAAATGAAATAGTATAAATTTTGGGGCCTTTGACTCTTTTGTGAACACCAGCTTTCTTGGCGTTGGGCGCACCTAGGTCACGCCTAAGGCGCCAAGGTCACGCCTAGGGCGCCTAATCACCGCCAAATGGCTCCTTATCTAAGACTTTTCATAGCTCCTTAATTTCTCAAGAAAGCTTTCCATTTTCGTTTTCCGCTCACAGCCATTTTTGGAATTGGAAACTTGGTCCATTTTGTCATTTCACATTTGTAAGATAGTGACCTTCTATAAAGAAAAAGGGAAAAAATAAAAGGGATAGATGTGTGACGTGCTCTATGGAGTGCAGCTTCTCCTACTATTTATAACTTTCTTTGAAATAGTTTTTTATCCATGCGTTTAACGCACGGATGTAGCACTAGTTACTATATAATGAGGCAAGTGCAATCACCCATTTTCCCGCTCAAACTTCAATACTTTCTAAATACCCAAATTGCCCCGCCTATAGCGTACAAGATAAGCCAAAGACTGTTTATATTCCGTATACAGTATACCCTCTCTCTCCTTCCAGATTCGCCGCTGTTCTCTCTTCTCTCCCACGTCCCTACGCTATCTCTCCCTCTCTATCGATTCCCTAAACCACGCAACTTACCCCTCTTCCTCCATGCGACTGCCCGTTAATCCTTCTCCATCGCCTCAGATTTCACCGCAATTACCACCCACGAGCAGCTCGGCTATCCCTCTCCGTCCGGTGTTCGTCGCTGTTTAGACCAAGTTAAGGTACTTATTTCTCTCCCTTAATCATCTCTCCCTCTGATCCTAAACTCAATTCCCTAAATTTCCTGAGCTATTGAAATGCATAAATATCTTTATCCGAATTATTTTGACATATTTGAATTTCTAAGAATGAAGTTGGTCTTGTGCCCAATGCTGACCAAAATCTTGTGTTCTTTCGCTTCGTCTACTACACTCATGTCTTTTCTGTTGATTCTGTAAAGTTTAAGCTTCGTGAAGTTGATAAGTGCTCTTTGTTGAATGATTTCCCAGCTTAGGTTATTGTTCCTGGCATTTCACAAGTTAAGGTACTTATTTCTCTCCCTTAATCATCTCTCCCTCCGATCCTAAACTCAATTCCCTAAATTTCTAAATCCCTAAAATTTAGGGCTTTGAAATTGAAAACCCTTTTTGAAATTCTTAATGATTTTTTTAGCAATTATATTCGAAATTATTATTGATTTCTCGCAATAGCATAGTCTATAATCTTGCATTAACTGAGTTAGTACTTATTCTTTTATATATTTTTTTCTTTCACTTTGACTCTGTATGACGTCTGAATGTAGTTAGATTTTATTCAACATTTTAGAACCTTTACTACATCACTAATTACATGTTTTAGTTAGTGCAAGTATGGCTTTATGGTTGGTGGGAAAATCATTCTTTTGCCAAAGGTTAGTTCTCCTTTTACACATGTATACACTAATTTCAAGTATTGTTTTTTGGTTTGTATATAAGAGAATTGATTATTTCGCAGACAATAGTATTGATAAATCACATTAGAGCAAGTAATTTCCGCTTTTGTAGTTTAATTTATTATTTAGGTAATTTTTGTTACTGAATTTGAGTGAGCAGATTGAATTTGGTATGGGTTCTTGAAGTTTTCAAAACATAGTTTTTGACGAACTTCCCAAAATGGAGCCATGGATACTGTTTGAAGTGTTAGGATTAGAAATGCTTGGAGATTGTTATTACTTGATGAGCATTTGCAGTGCTTGGAAAGGCACAATTATGAACAACATTCCTGTTTTTCTTCCTCTCAAGTTGTTATTATTGTTGTTAATGAGCTTTAAACTTGTAAAAATATCTCGTCTTTTCCTGTTCGCTCACTTATTCCTTCATTTGCAGGAACGCTTAAGTATCTGTTTTTCAAAGGCACACGGAGTGGCTGCAACATGCAAAAACACGTAGTGCCAGGCATAAGATCATGAGAGTAGGTTTCGTTATTCTTAATATGGATACACTTCAGATATGAGAAAATAAAAGGAAGGGTGTGGATAAATGGAAGGGTGAGAGAAAGAAAGAAAAAGACACTTCAGATATATGTTTCCCTTTGCTTTACAATATGCATTTGATGTTTTCTTCAGTTCTTAAGAGAGCAAGCTGCATTATGTGAAGTTGAATTAACAGCATATTCAGTAAATGGGTAGATTTTGAAGCTAGACTCGATGATAGAAGTAAGTTTGTTTGACTGCGATAAGCTTTGCTCGCTTTTGAAGTACTTTCGGTATATTTTTTTTTAGGAAAAACTCTTTTGTGGTTTGTTAAACTTCCTCCGTGCATAAACGAATTTTTTATGAAAGATTTTTTTTTCCCAAAATAAATGACATTTTGTAAATAAAACTGTCCCTAGATGTTGCTTTACTTAAAAAAAAAAGAGACCTCTAACCATTATATACCTGCAAAACTAGATGTTTAATCAAACGCCTAATTGGTCGAGTTCTAAAAAAATATTTTCTAAATTAATTTTTATATTTATAATAACTCTTTTTTCATCCAGGATTCTATATTTATTTCTCTGAACCTTTTACTAAAATCACATTTTGTGATTAAGTTGCACCATGGATTTGTAAAATGTTGACTCTTAACTGAACTATGTGATTTTGGCGTTTTTGAAGAATTACTGAAATCAGTACGGAGCTAAAATTTTACGCAAATGGGTGAGATATCTACTGGTTTAGATAGTTCTACAACAGGTAACAAAAGCGCCATTTCTAATTTAAATCAAAATTGTACCTTTGTGGTTGTATGGAGACTAATTATTGGTTGTTTTCACTAAAAAATATAAGTGAAATGTTGATTGGCCATCAATAGCTCTTTTTATAGATGAGATATCTACTGGTTTAGATAGTTCTACAACTTATCAAATTGTGAAGTCCCTTCAGCAATTTCTACACATTCTCGAGGGCACTGCTGTCATTTCTCTCCTCCAGCCTGCTCCTGAAACATACGATTTATTTGATGACATTATTCTTCTCTTTGATAGTAAGATAGTTCATCAGGGCCCACGTGTACATATGCTCGAGTTTTTCGAACACATGGGTTTCAAATGTCTAGAGAGAAATAGTGTGGCTGATTTCCTCCAAGAGGTGACATCAAAGAAAGATCAGAAGCAATATTGGATACGAAGAGATGAGCCTTATAGATTTGTAATGTCCAATGAATTTACCGAAGGATATCAATCATTCCATGTTGGAAGGAAGCTTGGAGACGATTTATCTACCCCATATGACAAAACCAAAAGTCACCCTGCAGCTTTGACTACCGAAAGATATGGTGTAAACTTGAGGGAGCTCCTAAAAGGTTGCACACAGAGAAACTCTTTTGTCTACTTTTTCAAATCATTCCAATTGAGTAAAATCAATAAACACAATCTTTTTTTTTGTTGGCATTTATACTATATTGTACTTATTTAATGGGAAATTGTGTGTATTTGCTTGCAGATCACATTTTTGAATAATGGAGTATTTTTGCCAAGCCTAGGACTCAAAATAATCAAATTTCTTAATAATTAGTTTTTTTTTTTTTTTTTCTAAACTCTATTTTTTTTTTACTTTCAGGTACATCAGGGGTTGAGAAGCTCTCTTACTCTGGAACTTTATAAAAAGGCTTATGATCACATTATTGAGCATCATCCTTTCTGGAACCGCTCCTCAGGAAGAGATCACATCTGGGTAAGGCCTGGATTCTAAAGTTCAAAATGATTTTCAATAAGAAATAACCTTTGACGTTAACCCTTTTTTCGCTTTTTTTTTTCCCGGTTATTGGTAATGACTATTTCTTGATATTCTTATGCAGTCTTTTTCTTGGGACGAAGGTGCTTGCTATGCTCCAAAAGAGATATGGAGCAGCATGATGTTGGTCCATTGGGGTAATACAAATTCAAAGCACAAAAACTCGACCACGGCTTATTGGGCTGATGTTACTTATTAATGGGACACCCAAAAAAGAAATTTCAAAAATGAGACTATTTGTTTGGTGAGGAGAGAGTAATTGGTTTGATAACTTCATTTGAGTTATGTGCACAACTGTTGCTTGGTCTTGCAATCTAATCATTTTCATTTTTGGAAATATTGTCGCAGACTTTTCTACTTTAATGGAAATTTGGGACCAACTTATGATTATGGAATACCAGAAACTACATAAGTGGAAGTTAAAGACTTTTGATAACGAAATAAAAAAGTAGAATGACAAGGTTAAGCTAAATTTCCCGTAGCTTAATCTTTTTCTGAGTAAAACCAAAGGTCAAATTTAAGACAATGACTTTTTCGAAAAGCCTTCGAGTAACATATTTTTAGAAAAGCGAAAGTACTGGTTGTATATTTGCTACGGGACTTCCCTCTTTAAGCCTAGACCGCTCATGGAGAATAATAGTGTTCTGAATTCAGTACAAAAATGGTGTTTGTTTTGGTTGGCCAAAGCATTGTCATTGTCTATGGATTGTGATTCTCCTTCCCTAGGTACTCTATTCACTTCTTCCCTCTATTCTTTTTACCTTTTTTTGCTATTTGGTACATAAATGGTGTTTGTTTTGGTTGTATATGTATCACCTTTGAGCATATAAAAAAGGAATTGAAACCCTACTACTCATGGATATTGGATGTCAACTAGATCCATAAATGGCTGAGCTAATGAAGAAAATAGCGATCTTGGATTCGAGATGCCGTTGCTAAGAAAAACGTCGACGTTGGTATCTCCCATTATGTAGCCACCTGTAAGTGCTCCAATTTGAGTTTGTTAGTATTTTCGTTAGAAAATTAACGAAAGTTTTAACATTCCTAACATTTCCTAACAATCCTAACTTTTCTAACAAAGTGAGGGCAAAATGGGCATTGTTATTTAAGGATAAACCAAGAAAGGAATCCTAAAAAGCAAAAGAAATGGAAAAAACCCGACTTGGTAAGTTGAAAAACAGTTCCAGTTTGAATTTTAAAAAGATTATTCCTTGTGTCCAAAGCCTGGAGCTGCATTTAATGAACAGTGCACGCTGCAGGTCCTGTCCGCGCGGATGGGTTTGTAATTTTCAGAGGGCTATAAATTGAGCCCTCCAGTCACGAAAAAGAAAAAAGAAAAAGAACACAATTCACAGCACTTGGCGAAAATACTTGAGAAAACAGTGAGAATTCTCTAGAATTGTCACCTTTTTCTCTTGAATCTTCCCAGCTTTCACTCACTCAAATCAAACCCAAACACTCTCATATTCAAACCCAAACATTCTTACATTCAAGCCAAAAACTCCAAAACACAAGGAAGATAGGTATAACCTCCCTCTCCCTACCCTAAATCTCTCATCCATGCATGCATTTTCAAACTACAAAATATAGTTCATTCATCTTTTGCCCTAGATCCAAGATGATCACCATGGAAGTTCATCTCCATGGATGATCCTCTACAAGGATCAACATTATTTTCAAAGTGTTCTTACTTTCTTGCAAAGAAAATGCATTTTCAAAACCCTAAAAACCATTTTCAAGCATCAAATCTCGATTTCAAAGGATAAAATTCCCCTTCCCAAGCAAATGAAGTGCTTAGTCCTAATGTACCCCAAGGATGGTTTGGTATAGTTGATTCACCACTAAAATGTCAAGTGATCACTAACCAAAACCTAGGGAAATGGGGACAAGCATGGATGCAAAACCCCCCTTAAAATCATATTTTCTTTCTTGAGAAGTTGCTGTCCAGTAGCAATTTTCCAAGACCCCAGTCCATTGTCTTAATTTTTGGACACAGATAAACTTGGAATTTGGTGTTGACTACAAACACTTTTTGTATCCAACATCCAGAGCTTTCCATACATATTTTTATTTTATTTTTTGGGTGAGTAAAACTCCTCTTTTCAAATTTTCTTTCAGAGGCTAGTTCATCAGTTTCTGGAAATCCAGATTTCACATCTGAGATTTCTAGAAGGTTTTGACCCCTCAAATCTTCTCCAAAATGGAAAATTCCTTCGCAAAAATATTGTTTGAGGTGTCTGGAACAACTTTCATTTTCTGAGTTTATCCAGATTATGAAGTCCTTGAATCCATTTCAAAATCAAAGGTCCACTGCCTTTTTCATTCTGGCAGAAGTGTTCTTCAACTTCAAAAGGTCTTTTGAGTACCAAATCTCAATCCAAAAATCATCCAAAAAATCATGGGATCAGTTTAAAGTCTTAAAAAGAGATCCCAATTTTTACTTTCCTCAGTTTCGAATTATTTTGGTCAAAACACACACACACACACACACACAACAAAGGATTTCAAATGTTTGGAAGACTCGTTTTACGAGGCGTTCCGGGTGAACACTAACGTTCTTCCCGGCGCGTAACGTGACCTCCGAACCCAAATTTCTGATCTCGGGTTTTTTTCAAAGTTTTGGCCCTCAAAATTAAAATGGCATGGCGACTCCGTGTATTATTTTTTTCGAGTGATTTTCAAAGAAAAGAAAAACAACAAAAATCTTTCGGGAAAAATTGTGGACCAACATCGTTACAGTGGCGACTCCGCTGGGGATAAACAAGTTTTATCTTTTCAAAAAAAAAAAGAAAAAACTTTTGAGGGTCAAGCTTCCGTCCCGACATTTGAAAATCCTCTGTTTTGTGTGTGTTGATTTTTGCACATTTTCGTGTTTGTTTTGGCCGCCTCGAAAAAGTCAAAATTTTGACTGTCGGAAATCATGTCCCTAACTGTTGGAATTTTTGTGATTATGTGCTTATGTGTTCATAAAGTTTTCAAAAAAAAAAATTCAAAAAAAAAAATTTCAAAAAAAATCATGCATCATGCGTTTTAAGACACATAAAAAAATTTCTATTTTACTCAGAAAAAAAGAAGATAGACTGCTTGCACACTACTCGCACGTGGCCTTACACTGCACACTACGTCCTTAACCCGGGGAAATCCTTGTCGCGGCCCGTTTGGTCTTATTACGCCTCTCGGTGCGAGCACAGGACTACCCAAACATCCCATGGAGCCTCGTGTCGACCATGCACTTGTCCGTGACACACTTTGTCCGAGACCCGGTTGGTTTTTAGTCTGGTCTGTGTCATGCCCTGTCTGTGTATAGACCTTTCCTTTCAAGTCTTTGTCGGCATACCGACTCAATATCTTTTGGGTCCCTAATCAGTCAAAGTCATGCCGGTTCTCCGCCGCAGACTTTGACCAAGATATTGACCGGCGCCTTGACTTTGGCTCTGACTAGCACAAATTATACACTGACTCCCAGCATGACACTGAGTCATCAAGGATTAATGATTATTCCATGCCTAATTACGGCTTAACTGACGACGAGTCAAGATCAATTGCGGACATTTATCAGTCCAAACCATGCCGACTTCTTGTCGAGCCCTCGGACACGATCTTGACTTTGACGTCAGCTTTGTCCGTAATTTACATCGAATGCTCGTTAAGACTCGATTACCCGCCAGACTTCTAGGATCGTTTTTCTTTTCGGTCGGTGGGACCCGCTTGCCCTATAGGACCCTCGCCCGGGGCTGTCCACCCTGGGAGGTCGAAATACAGGTGGAATACGAGGGGCTTATAGACGTAGTGACGGGGCCCACTGATCCAGGAATCAGAGTAGTTTGCGAAAAAAGAAGAGCAATCTTTTCCAACCGATTAGGTTAATAAAGCATGTTTTAAGTAAACATGAACAAATAACTGCATGTTACATGAGCCTAAAGCCCAAACACCTACCCTCCTTCAAATCCCGCCATCTGAACCCTCGTGTCTTTCCCCCGCAGCTCCGCACAAAGCTTGGTTTCGGGCACCGGGTCACCGTTTGATCAGTTGGGAAGAGTCAAGCGCCTCGTCAGCTTCACCGTCTTTTCCGACTCCGGGTTTCAGAATGTCTGCATCAGCTGGTAACGAGGGGGACAACGTCACTCCGCCTCCCGGAACTCCTCAGACAGAACAGCAGTGGAATCAGTTAACCGAACAGATAAGGCTGCAACTAGAAACATGCCTGAATAGCCTTGGGGAGGCTATTAAGAGCCATAGCTTGGCTGTCACCCTCAACTCCGATAGCACTTTCACCGTAAAGAAGAAAAAAAGTTCTCCTCCCACTCTCAACTGCCCTGGATATGTCAAGATGCCACCGCAAGATTCCTATGACTCCACCGCCGGGACTCCTGCCCGTCATTGTACAGGCTAATTGGCTCCCAAACAGCAATTCAAGGGGCCACCATTTCAACAGCAGTCGGAGATGGAGCAATTCAGCATGCCTCAGCAGCTATCAGGTGTCCCCTCTCAGAGTGATACCGATCCCGCAGAAATCAGTAAGGGGAACGGAGATTGGGAAACAACAGAAGAAATTTGGTTAGCCATCAGGGCTCTCGAGGAACGCCAGAATGAACAACAGGCCTGGATTGAAGAGGCCACACGACATTTCGGGACATTGTCAATCCCCCAACTGACTGGGGCTCCCCTGAAGGACAAATACGTGCCTGTTCTCCCGGTCCCTAATGACTCTCCTCACTCTGCGGAATCCGACCATTTGCTTCCCGATGAGCCTAACAGCAGATCTCTTCAGACCAGCTCAACTCAGAGTCATTCTAGAGCAGCTCAACCCGAAGTCCCAAATCCACCACCAGCCGTTGAGCACATTTGGTGGGATATCTGTGACTGCCTCGACTGTCTCGAAAGGGACTATCAGGATTGGATATACAAGGACCCTCCTCCTAAGAAGAAGAAAGCTTCATCCCAGCAAAAGCTGAAAGAAAGGTTCGAAGCCGGTGATACCAGTGTAGACACGCTCGGGGAGCCATCTGGAGGATTTGATTACTACATACTCTACTCCAGCCAGTCTTCCCTAGAACAAACAGGGACGGAAAAGCCGAAAAAACCTGTTGACAATAGAATTCAGACCTCGGAACACCCGAATGCTGCAAATTTGGGTAAAGTCACTGCCAATCAGAAATCTAACCCCCCGCGGGGTCAGCCCAGGTTCAGTTTGTCCAGCTCCCGGGAGCATACCAGCAAAGAAAGGCCAACGCCAGTTTGGCGTTCGCGCTCAATCAATGTGTTGACCCATGGTGGTAACCGCTACAAGCAACCCCGACACAACCCCGAGGCTTCAGCAAAGGCTTTGCCTCGCAAAAGAAAGACGGGAAACAGACGGCTGGATGACTCTCTTCCTCTGGAAAAGGACCAAATTTACGATCCTCGGATCTATGGAAGTATGATCACCTTCTGTGATGAAGATCTGCCAAGGGATGTATCCAGACACAATGAAGCCCTGTACATCACTCTCCGGCTCAACACCGTATCACTCCCCGGGGTATTAGTGGACAATGGATCGGCCGTTAACGTCCTTCCCCTCTGCATGATGCGAGCTCTACGCATCAGTGAGAGGCACATGATCCCATCTACCCGGTCAATCAAGGCCTATGACGACACATCTCGTCCCATCCTAGGGATAGTGACTCTGGAACTCTGGTTCGAAACCCAAATGGTGCCAGCAAATTTCCATGTAATGGACATCCCATCCGAATTCACAGCTCTGTTGGGACGCCCTTGGTTACACCACATGAAAGCCATTGCTTCCACTCTTCATCAATGTGTCAAGTTCATCAACCGGCAAGGGGACCTTGAAGTCATTAGGGGTGACAGTTTCCTCATAGAGAACGAGGCCGAGACAGTCGCCAAGCGTGCCCGCAGCCAGACACCGGGGCTACATCCTTCAAGAGGCAAGTCTCACCAGCATCCTTTGGAGTCCGGCGATGCCAACTATGTCAACACACTCAAGCGAGCAGACTCCGAAGAAGTTCGATTCATCAAATTTAATTGTCATTTCCAACACTTGGAGGCGTACTGGAAGGAAACGCTAAACACCGCCATGATACAGGCACATAAGCCCCCAGTCCCCAATCACAGATTTGTCAGCATTCTGCAAACCCATTCTCTGGACTTGCCGGGCGAGGAGATTTTCATGATAAAAGTCGACAAACACCGGCAGACTCGACTCGAATGTATGAACATCGTGTGGGACGTCCTCTTCGAAGAACTACCCACTAAGCCTTTCCGCTCGCACATGGGGCATGAGATTTTTCCAGCAGCACACCAAGACGCAATGCGTCCTTACATCTGGATTGAGCGGTCAGATTGTGATGAGTTAGAACCCTCCAGGATGGAGGAAGCGACATATCTGGAAGAAGATCCCTACATCTTTATGCTCAGTTTCCAAGGGCCGGACCTGATTAATTCGGACTCAGACAAAGAAATGATAGCAATGATTGGGGAGGAAGAACAGAAACAAGACAATCCCAGAGTCGTGAAGCCACTGACAGCAATGCCGCTAAAAAATTGGGAAACTCTCTCAGGCCCGTCCGCAACCAAGGAGGAAATGATCACTAAGCTTGGATTGGTCCCTCGTCCCTTTGTGTCAACCTTTGTAAAGTCCTCCGAGTCTCTCATTGTTGAGTTCGAGTCTCTCGAGTCGTTCGATGGCCTTACGCCTGAAGACTACGAGTCTGTAGCCAATGATGTATTTCCTCTCGTTCTCAATGAAATGATGAACCTTTCTGAGTATCCCTTAATTGCCACTTTAACTAATGATAAATTAACTAATAACTTAAAAACAGTTAATGATGATTCACTAGATGAAGAAGCAGACACATTAAATGAACAATATATCAAAGAAATCTTTAAGCAGGTTGTTCGGAAAGAGGAAAATCGAGCCCAAGCTGCCGAAGAGGTTTTGACAAGCGTGAATTTGGGAACGGTGGAAGAGCCTAAAGAGACGCAGATTGGTAGTTTCTTCGAAGGAAACGAAAGGGATGCCCTAATTGAGTTACTAAGAGAGTACGTGGATGTGTTTGCGTGGTCCTACAAAGATATGCCAGGCCTCGACCCTTCCATAGTCGAACATCGGATACCGCTTGACCCTGAAGTCAAGCCAGTGAAGCAGAAGCTAAGAAGAATTAAGCCAGAATGGTCCCTACAAGTGAAAGAGGAGATAGAAAAGATGCTCAGAGCAGGGTTCATCAGGGTCATTGAATACCCAACATGGCTGTCCAACATAGTAACAGTGACCAAGGCCAACGGAAAGATCCGATGCTGCGTAGACTTCAGAGATCTGAACAAAGCTAGTCCAAAGGACGATTTCCCTTTGCCAAATATCGACATCCTGGTGGATTCTACGGCCAACCATGAAGTTAAGTCCTTCGTCGACGGTTTTGCTGGCTACAACCAAATCAAGATGGCAGAGGAAGATCAAGCCAAGACAGCCTTCACGACCCCTTGGGGCACATACTGCTACACAGTCATGCCATTCGGGCTAAAGAATGCCGGGGCTACATATCAGAGGGCAGCTACAGCCCTATTCCACGACATGATCCACAAAGAAATTGAAGTCTATGTGGACGACATGATAATCCACTCCAAGGGATCCGATGGCCAGCACTTTGTTGATCTGAGAAAATTCTTCGGCCGCCTCCGAGACCACAGTATGAGACTGAATCCAGCCAAATGCACCTTCGGTGTAAGACGAGTCAAGGTGCTAGGATACATGGTGACAGAACGGGGAATTGAAGTAGATCCCCAGAAAATCAAGGCCATAATTGAAATGAAGCCACCCCGGACATTGACAGAAGTAAAATCCTTCATGGGAAGATTGCAATACATAAGCCGCTTTGTAAATCAGCTGACCTCGATCTGCGAACCGATCTTCAAGTTGATGAAGAAAAGTGCCTACACAGAATGGACTCCAGAATGCCAGCTCGCCTTCGAACAGATCAAGGCGTACCTCTTAAATCCCCCGATTCTTTGCCCGCCACACCAGCAGAAGCCACTATTGCTATATCTAACTGTCACGGACACATCAATTGGGGCTATGCTAGCTCAAGAAAAGAAAGATTCCAAGGTCGAAAACGCCATCTATTTCGTAAGCAGAAAGCTTCAAGGGAGCGAACTCAATTACTCTGCTTGTGAAAAGACTTGCGCAGGCCTGGTATGGGTAGTGGGAAAGTTGAAGCACTACATGCAGTCTCACCCAATACATCTGGTCTCAAAGTTGGACCCCATCAAATATTTGCTCGACAAACCTTCCCTTTCCATGAGGTTGACAAAATGGTCTTTCTTCTTGGCCGAATATGACATCACTTATGTATCAAGGAAATACGTGAAAGGGCGTATAATGGCAGAACAGTTGGCCAATTTCCCAAGTGATGAGCCCCGAGGACCTGAGCCCCAATTTCCTGATGACGGGATCTTTGCCCTAGAAGGAGAAAATCGCTGGCAGCTTTTCTTCGACGGAGCGTCAAACAAAAGAGGAAATGGAATAGGAATGCTTCTGGTCGATCCTACTGACGAGCACACCCCCATTGCGGTAAGACTGAACTTCGAGGTGACCAACAATGCTGCTGAATACGAGGCTTGCATAGCCGGATTGGAGGCCGCCCTTGAAAGAAATATCAAAGAATTGGAAGTGTACGGCGATTCGGCCCTCATCATTAATCAGGTCTCTAACAAATGGAAGACCGTGGACCCGGGTTTGCAGAAGTATCACACTTACATGGAAGAGCTAATAACTCAATTCAAAGAGATCAGCTTCCATTACCTTCCGAGAGACCGCAACAGGTTCACAGATGCCCTGGCCACACTAGCCTCTCTTGTCGAAATACCTGAAGGAAAGTCTGTCAAACCATTCAGAGTCGGGAGAAGAGAAAACCCCGCCTATTGCTTCGAAATCGAAGCGGAGACCGAACTGGTCAATGATCCATGGTATGCCCAGATCTATCAATACTTAAAGAATGGTGAAGTCTCTTTCAAAAATGAAGATGGAGAGTATAAGGAAGGCATCACAGCAAAAAGCCTCTCGGCCCTGAAGCGACTCGCCTCCCACTATGTTCTTTTGGGGAACATGCTCTACAAGAAACGTTATCAAGGCCCCCTCCTGCGATGCATCGGCAAACAAGAGGCTACGGAACTCATGAAAGAAATACACGGTGGTACCTGTGGCCCCCACATGAATGCTCGGGCCCTGATGCAAATCATACTAAGAATGGGGTACTTTTGGATCTCCATGGAAACTGACTGCATCCAATTCGTCAGAAGCTGCGATCAATGCCAGCGGTACTCAAATCTGAATCACTTGCCTCCTCACGAGTTATACTGCATGACAACCCCTTGGCCTTTCGTTACTTGGGGAATTGACGTCATAGGCAAAATCACACCATCAGGCAGCAACGGCCACGAGTTCGTCCTGGTAGCAGTGGATTATTTCACCAAATGGGTTGAAGCAAAATCCTACAAGGTCCTCAACTCAAGGAAAGTTGCCCTCTTCATCAAAGAGAACATCATATGCAGATACGGGTTGCCAGCCGAAATCATCTCCGATAATGGATCCCACTTCGAAGGGGAATGCGAGAGGCTACTGGTGGAATTCAGAATAACCCGTCACAAGTCATCTCCCTATAGGCCCCAAACCAACGGAGCCGTCGAAGCAGCAAACAAGACTCTGGAAAACATCATCCGGAAAATGGCCGTCCGAGGTCGAGATTGGCCCGAGAAGCTACACTTGGCCCTCTGGGGCTACAGAACATCAGTCAGAACCGCAACAGGGGAAACACCGTTTGCCCTCACCTACGGAATGGAAGCCGTACTCCCAATCGAATTGGAGATTCCCTCACTCCGTGTGCTACTTGAAAGTCAAATCAACGAAGTCGAATGGCTCCAAAGTCGCCACGATGAACTGGCCCTGCTAGATGAACGCCGATTGAAGGCCATTGAACACATCCGAGCCTACCAAGGAAGAATGGCCAGAGCCTTCAACAAGAAAGTGAAACACCGGGAAATCAGGGAAGGTGACCTCGTCCTGAAAGAAAAGCCCCCAGTCCGCATCAACCCACTTGGAAAATGGGAGCCTGTCTGGGTCGGACCATATGTCGTCCAGAAGATCTTCTCCGGAGGAGCCATGCAGCTCGCAGACCTCGACGGAAATCCTTTTGTACACCCGGTAAATGGTGACAAGCTGCGCAGATACTACGCGTAAAACAAAGTCAAAAAAAAAAAAAACAAAACCAAAAAAAAAAACAAAACAAAAAAAAAAAGAGAGTGCTAAAAGAGTAATACCCAACTAGGTCAAAAACCCGAAAAGGGCGACTTAGGTAAAAGACGAGGTTGCACCAAAAAAAAAAAAACCAAAAAAAAAAAAAAAAAAAACAAATTTAATCAGGTTGAACTACGAAGACCTGAGCTCCTCAAAAATGAGGGGAACGTAGGCAGCCGGAAACGGTTCGGTCTAAAACACAAATAAAAGACATACTTTGTCATCAACACATTAATTAGACCATGAAAGCGTCTCGAAAAACTCCAAAGCAATTAACATATTCATTACAAGTTAAAAACTCTTTGATGAGTCTAAGCCCGGTTCGTTCCTACAACTGGCAACCTGCTAAAGGAAACTAAGATACATAATCAAACTAATGTGTCTGCTAAGACAAGAAAGGGATACTCGGAAAACTCAGAGTCACTTTAACCGCTTATACTGGCATCCCCTCTCTTCTTCCCCCGTCGTGTCATCTTCTTCTGAACAGGAAAAATGTCGGTCTTCCGCCTACCAAGCTCTGGTGTAGGGACAGGGTCTATCAAACCAGCCTCTGTCAGGGCCTTAGTAGCCCTAGCGTCATCTCTCATCTCCTGTAACCTAGCTGGTAGCATAGGAGTCCTCCTCTCCTGTCTCTTGACATAGGCCTCATAGTCGGTCACAACATCTCCACTCCTGTCATGAGGGTTGGCTCTCGCCTCGACCCTCCTCCTCTCCGAAACTGTCAGGTCCTCCGCACCCACAATGGCCTCACGCCGTCTCAAAATAGCCATCTGAGTCTCCCCCAAATGCCTCTCGTACCAATCCAAGTACCAAGTGGTCAGGAACACCGATCTCGGACGCCTGAGGATAACCCGAGGAGGAAAGGCGTCATACCTCCATGCTCGGGACAGAAATGGAAATACCGAAGGATCATCCATAGAGAAAGAAGCCACCACCCTAGTGGCTATATCATCAAAGTCCTCCAAAGGAACCTGCTCCAAGCCAAACTGCCGAAGGACCAGAGCCGGAATGTAGAAGCTGGACTGAGAAAGCCCCGGAAGCATAACCACATGGGACCCGTCCTGAAGAACTCTGCGAGTCTCCACTCGCCAATGAGGCACCGACCATCTGATATCTTCAGTCTGACGGCCAGCCATCCAACGCTCCCACGAGCCCTGATCATCGAAATCCACAGCAACCCCTCTCCTGGCAAAGGTCCAAGGCTTGATCACATCAGAGGTTTCCCGAAGAACCCCCAGACGCTCCATCAGCCACAGGGTCAAGAGAAACGGGCTGCCTCCGTGCATATACCGCCTCCCGGTAGCCAATCTGTCGAGAGCATAAAAAGTCTCCCCCAAGATCAAAGTCCAAACTGCTGAACCAAAGAGGAATATTCCATCCCGGTTGCTCGAAACCTGTGCAAAAAAACCTCCCCAAACCAGTCCATATACCAAACACTAACACCCTTGCCAAAAAACCAAGGCTCATGCAACATTGCATTCATACTGCATTGCATTCATAAAATAAAATCCTAAATTATTACATTCCAAAAATAAAGGGAGTGTGAATAAAAGAAAAATAAAAAAAAAAAGTAGGTAACAATAATCCTAAATTATTACATCCAAAAAAAAAAGAGCAAAAAAAAAATGTGCATAAGCAGTACAAATCCCAGTCTCAAAATCTCAATCTCAGTAATCAATTGGAGTCCTCAGCGGCCGACGCTTGCCCCCGATCCCTCTTGCGGCTCGGGCCCGCCTCATCAGGAGCCCTGAAGATCTCGGGCTCAGAATCGTCCTCGTCTCCGGAGAAAGGCTCGTCTGGACCAACCGGCACGCCGCGATAAGGCAAACCAAGATCCTCGAAGAAGTCATATCCAAAGGTGAAGGCGTCGGACTCCTGGACATACGAAGATGACCCACCATGCTGCCAGACGTGCCCCTGCCCGTATGGATCCCCGAGAATGACGTGATCCGAAGGCAGCACCGCGCGAGGATCTATAAGGGAGAGAGAGGAGTCTCAGAAGAAGTCTCCGAAGGAATAGGGGAAGCCCCCCGCCTGACAGGTGCCGGCCGTGGTCGCCTCGCCCTAGCCTGAGGAGCCCCGCAAGCAACCATCCTCCTGATAAATCTCTTAGCCCCAATCACTTGCTTCGTTAGCTTCTCGACGACCATCTCCGAAAACTGCACAGAAGTCAAAGCGTCAAAAAAGGAAGTGATGCTAAAAATGATGAAGCAAAAGAAAGAAAGAAGAGGCAGAAGCATAAAAAGCCATACCTTCATACCCGGACGAGGCCGGAAAGCTCGTGGAAGCCGCTCAGGCTGAGGGATCTCCACCCTCAATCTAATCCCATCCTGGACGTACGAGAAGTTCGTCCGAGGGTACCGTGGGATCCCTAACCCCTCTCTGTCAAGGACCTGGGGCATCCTCAGTCTCCTCAAGATGAATGTCGAATACGGCTCAATCGCCACGAAATCCGAGAAATGCTGGCCGGCTCGGTAATCATCCTAGGTCACAGATCGATCACTCGGGTGCATCATATCGGCAGGAGGCTCCATCGGTGTCAACAAAGGCGAGTTCACACCATGCTGGTGCGTCACCCTCTCTCCCAGGTAATAGACATCACAAGTCAGACCTCGCAGAATCCTCCGCTGCACAGTCCAAATCTCAGCGCCCTTCAGCTGCGCCACCTCAAAGCGATCCCAGGTGTAGAATATCATCCCCTCATCCATCTCAGCCTCCGTCAAAGGAAGGCAATCCGCGTATCTGAGAGTCGTACGCCCCCTGGAACTTATCTTCTCCCGGGCATGCTTGGACCAGGAGCGCATGGCCGGATATGCCCCGACGTACGCCGCAGGCTGCCGCCACATCGTGACATGGAAAAACTCCAGAGCCCATACCTGCGAAAGGTAAAGATCAAATCAATCCAGTGAAAAAAGAAAAGTGTGTGCTCAAGAAGAAAGGGAAAGCAAGAAGAAAGCTTATACCTCCAGAGCAAACTCAAAGCAGTACAAGGAGCTCACAGCCTTCCGGCTGTATCTATCAAGAGCAAAGTAAAGCTCAGCCAGCCCGGCCTCTCCCCAAGAGACATCTCCAGCCATCTCCATGTCCTCCAAGGACCTCAGCAAGGCAAAGACTGCCGTCCCCTCAGCATGTCCAAAAAGAGTGCTCGAAAAAGCAAACCATAAAAAGGCCCTAGCGATCTGCTCAGCGCCTATCCTCTCCTCCCCAGCCTCGTAGCTCCTAATGGTCTCCACAATCTTCCCATAGACCACGGCATACTCCATCCCCATCCCCTTTTTGGGAATAGGGGAAAATCCCAGAAGAGCCTGCAAGTCCGCGTCGCTGTAGCCGTCCCGCCACTCAATGCTGCGTCCATTGAAGGACAGACCCGTGATCGCAGCGTAGTCAGAAGGCGTAACCATAGCCTCGCCCCAGAAGAAGTGAAACGTGTGGGTCGCATCCCACCAATGCTGTGCCAAAGCAAACATCAAGCCCTTACTCTTAGGGAACTTGACCAATCCCCTCAAGCACTCAATGAACTCCCAAAGCCCAGTCTCAACAACAATCTGTCTCGGACTCAGCAAAGCTCCTCGGCCCGCATTCGGAAGCCGGTCCCACAGGTCAACTACAGACTCCACCGATCCTCGAGTCTTCATCTTATTCAGCTGCTCCGTAACGTAGTTGTTTCCACCCTGCAATAAAACAAAAAAAAAAAGAAAATGTCAAAAAAAAAATTTGCATTTGCATTTGCACAAAAAAAAAAGGCTTATACATGCATCACAAAATTTTTGAAGAAAATTCGGCAGCATAACATCATGCAATAAACCTAGCCCCATTTTCTCTCACACAAAAAAAAGACAGTTTTCAGCAAATCCCAATCAACATTCATTCATAAAAAAAAAAATCATTCATACATTCAACAGAAGGAAAAATCCGTCCCATTTTCAAAAAAATAAAAATAAAAATTCCTACACATACATTCATATCCTCATCATCTCACATTGGCAAAATGCCCATTCTTTTCAAAATGCATGCATTGCATCATTTTTCAAATCACAATTCTCGAATTTTCAAAAAAAAAATGAGGCGAAAATGCCAATTCTTTTCCCAAGCAAAATGCACATTTTGGGACACCCACAAATTCATTGCAACATGCATATCATCAGAATCAATATTCAAATTTCAAAAAAAAAAAATCACAATTTTCGGATACTAAAAAAAAAAAAAAAAAAAATGAGGCGAAAATGCCAATTCTTTTCCCAAGCAAAATGCACATTTTGGGACACCCACAAATTCATTGCAACATGCATGGCATCAAAATCAAAATTCATGACCAAGAACATTACATTTTTCAAAATTTTCAAAAAAAAAAAAATAAAAATTCAAAATTCAATTTCAAACAAAAAATCGACAAAGGGATCAAAAGGATTCGAAGTATACCGTTCGGAGATTCGGATCAGCGGCCCAATGTTGCCAAGCATCGGGGTAGGGCTCCTCCGCAATCGATTGCGAAAGAGTATAGTGCCTCCTCATTCGGACGAGCTCCAATCGTCTCTCCGCCACCGGACCACGTCCTTGGCCTTGAAAAGCACCTTCCCCGTGTTCCATTGCTCAAAAAATCGAAGAAAATGGAGGAATTTTCAAGCTTTTTGGCCTTCAATGGCGGTTTCTCTCGGTTTCTCTCTCTCTGCTCTCGAAAATTCAAAAAATGAACTGAATGGGGAAGAAGAAGGGCGTTGGCCCCTCATTAATACCAATCTGACTCTCAACCCTCTCCGCGCGGACAGGTTTGTAAGGGTCAAAATGACCCTTTTGCCCTTTAAAAATCCGGGACTCTGCAGTTTAGTCCCAAACTTGACAGAGTTAACCAAAGTTAACCAAAGTCACCCCCCTCTCAAGGAAATCATCTCCGGCAGTTAAACGTAAGACCGAGTGCCCCGAGAAAGATAACGGAATCCCGTTTCTTTCATCAAAATCATCCCCGGCAGTAAAACGTAAGACCGATCTTTCCGAGAAAGATAACGGAATCCCGTTTCTTTCATCAAAATCATCCCCGACAGTAAAACGTAAGACCGATCTCTCCGAGAAAGTTAACGGAATCCCGTTTCTTTCATCAAAATCATTCCCCGACAGTAAAACGTAAGACCGATCTCTCCGAGAAAGATAACGGAATCCCGTTTCTTTCATCAAAATCATCCCCGACAGTAAAACGTAAGACCGATCTTTCCGAGAAAGATAACGGAATCCCGTTTCTTTCATCAAAATCATCCCTGGCAGTAAAACGTAAGACCGATCTCTCCGAGAAAGTTAACGGAATCCCGTTTCTTTCATCAAAATCATTCCCGGCAGTAAAACGTAAGATTGATTTCTCCGAGAAAGATAACGGAATCCCGTTTCTTTCATCAAAATCATCCCCGGCAGTAAAACGTAAGACCGATCTCCCCGACGAATACGTCTGAATTTTCCCCAGCGTGGCTAACGAAATCCCCAGCGAAGCTAACGGAATCCCAAAGCCAACGGAATCTCGAGTAGATTTCGAACTACGAAAGGGCTTGATTCCCACTAGGGATACGTAGGTAGCCTATCATTAGGTCCAGCCCCTCGACCAGCACGGTCACCCTTCGGCAGCTGACGTAAGACCGATCCTTTCAAATGAAGTCCACTAGAGGACCATCTATCCCAGACCATCAAAGGAAATCATTTCGAATCAAGGTCCGAGGCACCTAAAACGCCATCTTCAAGGTTCGAGGCACCTAAAACGCCATCTTCAAGGTCCGAGGCACCTAAAACGCCATCATCAAGGTCCGAGGCACCTAAAACGCCATCTTCAAGGTTCGAGGCACCTAAAACGCCATCTCCAAGGTCCGAGGCACCTAAAACGCCATCATCTCCAGGGTCAAAGACCCGAACTACGACTGGCTTGATTCCTCCTAAGGATACGTAGGTAGCCTACCATTAGGTTCAGCCATCAGACCGAAAATGGTCATTCCTATCCCCAGCAGAGCGGATAGCACTCCGATCAAAATGATCATCTCTTATCCCCAGCAGAGCGGATGTACAACTTCAGCCACCAGACCGAAAATGGTCATTCCTATCCCCAGCAGAGCGGATAGCACTCCGATCAAAATGATCATCTCTTATCCCCAGCAGAGAGGATATACAATTTCAGTCATCAGACCGAAAATGGTCATTCATATCCCCAGCAGAGCGGATGTACAATTTCAGCCATCAGACCGAAAATGGTCATCTCTTATCCCCAGCAGAGCGGATAGCCATCCGACCGAAAATGGTCATTCCTATCCCCAGCAGAGCGGATATACAATTTCAGCCATCCGATCGAAAATGGTCATTCCTATCCCCAGCAGAGCGGATAGCCCTCCGATCAAAATGATCATCTCTTATCCCCAGCAGAGAGGATATACAATTTCAGTCATCAGACCGAAAATGGTCATTCATATCCCCAACAGAGCGGATGTACAATTTCAGCCATCAGACCGAAAATGGTCATCTCTTATCCCCAGCAGAGCGGATAGCCATCCGACCGAAAATGGTCATTCCTATCCCCAGCAGAGCGGATACACAATTTCAGCCATCAGACCGAAAATGGTCATCTCTTATCCCCAACAGAGCGGATAGCCATCCGACCGAAAATGGTCATTCATATCCCCAGCAGAGCGGATACACAATTTCAGCCATCACACCGAAAATGGTCATCTCTTATCCCCAGCAGAGCGGATAGCCATCCGACCGAAAATGGTCATTCCTATCCCCAGCAGAGCGGATGTACAATTTCAGCCATCAGACCGAAAATGGTCATCTCTTATCCCCAGCAGAGTTTCTTTCCAGCGACCAACTGCAGAACTCGCTCATCAAGGTTCGAGGCACCTAAAATGCCATCTCCAAGGTTCGAGGCACCTAAAACGGCATCATCTCCAGGGTCGAAGACCCGAACTACGACTGGCTTGATTCCTCTTAAGGATACGTAGGTAGCCTATTAAATAGGTTCAGCCACTCGATCACTTGATCATCCTGTCAAATATGGAGCCTTACTCTTATCGACGACCCCGCTTCCTTCGAAAGCACCGTCGCCGAGGGGCTACTGTAAGTGCTCCAATTTGAGTTTGTTAGTATTTTCATTAGAAAATTAACGAAAGTTTTAACATTCCTAACATTTCCTAACAATCCTAACTTTTCTAACAAAGTGAGGGCAAAATGGGCATTGTTATTTAAGGATAAACCAAGAAAGGAATCCTAAAAAGCAAAAGAATTGGAAAAAACCCGAATTGGTAAGTTGAAAAACAGTTCCAGTTTGAATTTTAAAAAGATTATTCCTTGTGTCCAAAGCCTGGAGCTGCATTTAATGAACAGTGCACGCTGCAGGTCCTGTCCGCGCGGATGGGTTTGTAATTTTCAGAGGGCTATAAATTGAGCCCTCCAGTCACAAAAAATAAAAAAGAAAAAGAACACAATTCACAGCACTTGGCGAAAATACTTGAGAAAACAGTGAGAATTCTCTAGAATTGTCACCTTTTTCCCTTGAATCTTCCCAACTTTCACTCACTCAAATCAAACCCAAACACTCTCATATTCAAATCCAAACACTCTTACATTCAAGCCAAAAACTCCAAAACACAAGGAAGATAGGTATAACCTCCCTCTCCCTACCCTAAATCTCTCATCCATGCATGCATTTTCAAACTACAAAATGTAGTTCATTCATCTTTTGCCCTAGATCCAAGAGGATCACTATGGAAGTTCATCTCCATGGATGATCCTCTACAAGGTCAACATTATTTTCAAAGTGTTCTTACTTTCTTGCAAAGAAAATGCATTTTCAAAACCCTAAAAATCATTTTCAAGCATCAAATCTCGATTTCAAAGGATAAAATTCCCCTTCCCAAGCAAATGAAGTGCTTAGTCCTAATGTACCCCAAGGATGGTTTGGTATAGTTGATTCACCACTAAAATGTCAAGTGATCACTAACCAAAACCTAGGGAAATGGGGACAAGCATGGATGCAAAACCCCCCTTAAAATCATATTTTCTTTCTTGAGAAGTTGCTGTCCAGTAGCAATTTTCCAAGACCCCAGTCCATTGTCTTAATTTTTGGACATAGATAAACTTGGAATTTGGTGTTGACTACAAAACACTTTTTGTATCCAACATCCAGAGCTTTCCAGACATATTTTTATTTTATTTTTTGGGTGAGTAAAACTCCTCTTTTCAAATTTTCTTTCAGAGGCTAGTTCATCAGTTTCTGGAAATCCAGATTTCACATCTGAGATTTCTAGAAGGTTTTGACCCCTCAAATCTTCTCCAAAATGGAAAATTCCTTCGTAAAAATATTGTTTGAGGTGTCTGGAACAACTTTCATTTTCTGAGTTTATCCAGATTATGAAGTCCTTGAATCCATTTCAAAATCAAAGGTCCACTGCCTTTTTCATTCTGGCAGAAGTGTTCTTCAACTTCAAAAGGTCTTTTGAGTACTAAATCTCAATCCAAAAATCATCCAAAAAATCATGGGATCAGTTTAAAGTCTTAAAAAGAGATCCCAATTTTTACTTTCCTCAGTTTCGAATTATTTTGGTCAAAACACACACACACACACACACACAACAAAGGATTTCAAATGTTTGGAAGACTCGTTTTACGAGGCGTTCCGGGTGAACACTAACGTTCTTCCCGGCGCGTAACGTGACCTCCGAACCCAAATTTCTGATCTCGGGCTTTTTTCAAAGTTTTGGCCCTCAAAATAAAAATGGCGTGGCGACTCCGTGTATTATTTTTTTTCGAGTGATTTTCAAAGAAAAGAAAAACAACAAAAATCTTTCGGGAAAAAATTGTGGACCAACATCGGGAAAAAACAGCAAAAATCTTTCGGGAAGCTTTTGAGGAGGAATATATGTCTCTTTCCTTTCTGTACATGTGCCTCATTAGCTAACCCGTTTGCCACCTTGTTGCCTTCTCTATACACGTGCCCAATTGACCAATCTTTACACATATCTTTGCAATCTCTAAACTCATATACAAACTCCCATGGAACCTCACATTTCTGTTGTATCACCTTCACAGCCACCAATGAATCAGATTCCACTTCTAGATTTTGCAACTGTAATTGATGGCATAGTCTCAATCCATCTCTAAGAGCTAATGTCTCACCCTTCATATTTGTACCAGCACCGTAATAATTAGAAAAGGCAGCCATCACAGCTCCCCTATCATCTCTTATAACTCACCCTTCATAGTTATGTTTTTGACCGTAAACTTGGAACTCTATAAAGAAAAACCTTACATATACTCCCTCCGTCGCTAAAAGTTTGTCCCATTTGACTTTTTAGTTGAACTTTGACCACAAGTATATGACAATTTAATTATGTTCATGAAATTCTAAAAATTCCTATTGATTCACCATTAATAATATTATCAACAACAACTTTTAGAATTTCATGAACGTGATTAATCTCTCATAAATTTGTGGTCAAAGTTCAACAAAAAAGTCAAATGGGACAAACTTTTAGGGACGGAGGGAGTACCTAATATCTTATATTTCCTTGAATCCAACATCTAACACTCACAAGAAAAGAGAAAATCAGAGATATGAAGAACTTCATATCAGCAGCATCACTTCTTATACTAAGTATTCTTGTTGTTTCGCATTTTTCTGAAGTCATAGCTCAAGTTTGCAAGCCTAGTGGACTTATAAGGGGTAGAAACCTCCCTCCATGTGACCACGAGGATGGATCCGAGTGCTGTCTCCCAGGAAAACTTTATCCCGTTTATAAATGTTCACCTCTGGTGTCTAACAGTACAAAGGCAATACTCACACTAAGCGACTTCCCAAGGGCGGGGATATTTCAACATCGTGTGATGGCGAATACCACCGAGCGGATGATCCTATTGTGGCACTTACAAGTGGATGGTACAACAGAGGTGAAAATTGTCTTCAAAAGATTACTATAAGGCTAACGGACGAAGCGTAACTGCCAAAGTTATCGATGTGGGTGACTCAACCATAGGATGTCACGTAGACAGTGACTATCAGCCTCCATGTGGTAATAACATTGTTGAAGCCTCAGTAGGTGTATGGAATGCCTTGCATGCACCTGAAGATAATTGGGGGGAGATGGATATTATTTGGTCTAATGCATAGTCCAAAGTTCTTGCCCTTTCAATATGTTGCGTACTTTTTCCGATTTTTTAACTTTTGTGATAAATTATTAGAATGTATAAAATCATATATTTACTTCATAAACAGGCAAAACACAGAATGGATTATAAGGTTGTCATCTAATAATAGCACCAGAGAAGAACTCTGTTTATCTGTGATTTGAAACATGAGGGGCAAAATGGAGTGGACACTGACATTACGAACAAACCTATCAGATGCTCAAAGCTTAGGAAATAGTAATGTCTCATAATCGAAGACATTTACCAACAAAAACTAGACGGAGGCGGTCGTATGTTTTTGTGGATTCTCAAACTCTCTTTTTGGTAAAGATGAGACAAATTTGAAAGACTTGAATGTAGTTTCATCACTGATAATCCAACTATCAGATCTTCGAACCCTCTTCCTGAAATGGAGCATTCTTACATCACAACCTCCCGGTTAGCCCAAGGTCAAAGTCAGACACCGGTCCAGCAAGTGTCCGACTATGTGCCAGATGTGTATAAGTCAAGAGAATCGAGAGGTTCAAGACACACATTTAATCATTTACCAAACCCATATAACCCTCAGCAAAAGCCACAATTTTCAACCACACAGCAGCCAGGAGCATATGAGGTTGAGCAGATGAGAGCTAATCCTCAGGCTCCGAAAATAGTTTTTATGTACTCAGGCTCTTCATCACAGCCACTTGAATATGCACTTAAAGAAACCAGCCCGTTTCTTGGAGGTGGACAAGTTGTTGGGACTGTATATTTCTGAGCCTCTATTAGGCATGTAGTCATAAATCAGCCCCATATGCTCCTGGCTGTGACGAAGAGCCCGAAAATATATATTTTTAGGCTGCCCAAAATAAATGCCGCATTTCTTAGTAAAAGTATTGTGTCCTAGTGTATCTTTACCATTGTACAAAGTAAATTCCTCAAAAACATAAAATGCGTCCATTGATGAAATAAAGTTTTTACAAGCAAATACAAACAAACTTATTGAACATTCAATCGAAAGAAAACATAAAATTCATCCATTGAAATAAAGATTTTACAAACAAACTTATTGAACATTCAATCGAGAGAAGTCAACGATTCACTCATTATAATGTCATCAAATGCAAAAGTTAGAAAGGAAATAGCTACTAATAAGCAAGGAGGATGCTCCCAAAGTCCACAAGAGCAACAACAGAGGATCCCCAAGCGAACACAGATGGTTGGAACCCAACGCCACTTCCAATGCTTCAAATGGCTTGAAAATGAAGACCAGACATGACGATTGGTAACTCTGTAACAATGATGAAAATAGTTTTATTATCAAGCAATTATATTAATCTTGTGTTCAATAACTGTTCCTCCAAAGTCAAAAATGTATCCGGAATAATGTTCTTCTCTTTGCTAAGTAAGCAAAGTAAACTCATTTGGATAGGAATAAACACAGTAAAGCAAACCTGAGAGAGAGATGTTGTGAATTTGGTGCTCTCCGTTGCGATCAAGACAAAGAATCAATAAACCCACTCACGCAATATCACAAGAAACACACACACAAGAACACAAGAGTTGTTTACCCGGTTCATTCACCAACTCGTGAACTACGTCCGGGGGCAATTGCCAAGCCAATATGTTATTAGACACCTTCTAATATGCTGCTACAATGAGTTCTAGGCCGTCACTATGCTTATATAGTAATACAAGGAAACCCTAAATCAAATTAAGAAGAGTTCTAATCAAAATAGGAAACAAAATCTGCTGCAGAATTTTCCTCCTGACACGTGGGCGGTCGCCCACCACAACATGGGCGGTCGCCCAAGAAGAATTTCACCCCGAGCCAGACCTTCTGTGCACCTGGGCGGTCGCCCACCACCTCCATGGGCGGTCGCCCATCACAACAGTCCCACCTCCGGATTTTCCTTCTTGATCTTCAGCAACTCCTCTGACTTAGACCCCTTTTTCCTCATAGTTTAGGACTCCAATCCCAACAATCTCCCACCGGAGACTAAACTAACAAGCATAGAACACCCATCAACTCCCACCACGGAGTAATGACCTTCGAACACATTTCCCCCTCCCATATTGGCTTGACACTACCGCACCTCTCCTCAAGTACTAAGGCGAGTTGAAACCAAGCGACGTTTCAACCTCTCCGTGTTAGATCGTTTTTGCCTCCCCAAATCAGCTTCTACCTTGATTTCTCCCCGCAAGTCTAACTTCGCCTTCTCCCTCCAGACCCACCTTCCCCGCAATGCTTCCCCTTGAAACTTGGACACACCTTGTTTCTTGCATCGTCTGTTTTTGGTCTGAATCCGCTCTCTGTTAGGGCCCTTGGACATCCACACCGCGTTGATCAACTTTGTGTCCCCCCCAACATACCGTTTCTTGATGTCTCCCCTATTCACACCAACAGGCCGGTTCTTAAGCCTCTTGCTCCACCGGAACGAACATCGACATTGTAGGTAGAATACAACATCTTCCCCTTAACCCCATGAGCCAACACCTTAGCCCCTTCTGTGACTTCCCAAGACCCACCAATGAAAGAAACACCATACCCTTCACTGTCAAGTTGTCCCACAGAAATCACCCTTCTCCTCAAATCCGGAACATGCATCACATCGTGTAGTTGTAAGACAGCCCCATTAGGTGTCTTCATCATCACATCCCCCTTACCTTTGATCTTCAATAGTTGACCATCACCAAGATAGAGAATCCCAAAATCTCCAGTTTTGTACCGCTTCATTGATTCTGCATCCCCACTAGCATGACAAGAAGCTCCAGAATCCAACACCCAATCTTCACCCGACTGCTCCTCCCCTAGGATTAATACGTCCCCACCATCATCCACCACGTGTGCACAACCACCTTTGCCCGAGCAGTCATAACTGATATGACCTAGTTCGCCACAATTGTAGCACTTGACCTTTTTCCCCTTAGGTCTTCCTTTTCCCCTATTTCTCTCCACCCTAAGTGCAGCCCCATCTACGAAAGATTCTCCCCTTTTCTCTTTCCTTCGCAACTCCTCTTGAAGGATGAGATCTCTAACCTCCGTATACACCAATGCTGTTTTCGACGTACTAATCGTTGTGACAAGAACCTCCCAACTATCGTGCAATGACTTTAGTAGAAAACAAGCTAGCACTTCATCGGAGAAAGTAATATCAACACTTTTCAATTGGTCCACCATACCTTTGAAATTGCCGATATGACTTGCCGCCGTTCGCCCTCTCGACATCTTCACATTCGCAAACCTCTTTATCAAATGCACCTTATTGATATTCGACGGCTTCTCATACATGTCTGACAGCGTTTGTAGCAACTCCACCATTGTCTTGGCCTCCATAGCGTTCCGTGCAACGTCGTCGGTTAGAGCAGTCCTCACCGCTCCTAACGCCTTCCGATCTAACGTCTTCCACTCCCCTTGTGACATGTCTTCGGGCTTCTCCTTCAAGGGTCCATGAAGATCCTTACAATAAAGGTAATCTTCAATCCTTGTCCTCCAGAACGTGAAATTCACACCGTTGAATTTCTCGATTGAGTTCTTCATCTGATTGCTTCACCAAAATCCCCAAGAACGCGATTCAAAAAAATCAACTAATGAAAATTTGAATCCTCCGAACCAGGCTCTGATACCAGTTGTTGTGAATTTGGTGCTCTCCGTTGCGATCAAGACAAAGAATCAATAAACCCACTCACGCAATATCACAAGAAACACACACACAAGAACACAAGAGTTGTTTACCCGGTTCATTCACCAACTCGTGAAGTACGTCCGGGGGCAATTGCCAAGCCAATATGTTATTAGAGACCTTCTAATATGCTGCTACAATGAGTTCTAGGCCGTCACTATGCTTATATAGTAATACAAGGAAACCCTAAATCAAATTAAGAAGAGTTCTAATCAAAATAGGAAACAAAATCTGCTGCAGAATTTTCTTCCCGACACGTGGGCGGTCGCCCACCACAACATGGGCGGTCGCCCAAGAAGAATTTCACCCCGAGCCAGACCTTCTGTACACCTGGGCGGTCGCCTACCACCACCATGGGCGGTCGCCCATCACAACAGTCCCACCTCCGAATTTTCCTTCTTGATCTTCAGCAACTCCTCCGACTTAGACCCCTTTTTCCTCATAGTTTAGGACTCCAATCCCAACAAGAGAGAGAGAGAGTGATGAAGATCAAGATATGAATTAGTTTAGTTTAATGTAATTTTCGGAATTTTATTTAATTAGGTGATAATATCATGTTTAGAATTAAATTTAGTCAATGTTTTAATGTTTTAGAGGTTTATTTGGTTATTATATAGATTAGGGTTAAATTTAGAAGTATTTGACTTGTTTTTCAAGTCGTAGGAGTCCTATAAAATTAGGTTTATGTGTAATTCCGAATTTCAGTTGAATGATATTGAATTTTGAGTGTTTACTCTTTATTTCCTAAAAGTGATTAAATTCCTTTTGGATGCCGACTCTCCGTATCGATTAAATTCTACGAGTGTTGAAGATCAATTACTAGTATTGATTAAATTCTACTAGAATTGATATCTATCCAGTTCGACTGCGATTGAAGGATTGATTCGCGTATTGATTAATTTCTACCCGTAATCAATCATCTATCAAGTCTTCCGCTGCATCATTTGGTATCAGAGCCAAAACCAGGGATTCTCGTTTCGGTTGAGGTATCCGTTTATCAATTTTTGTTCTCCTTATATTCTCAAAAATAAAATAAAAATAATAATAATCAAAAAAAAAATGTTTGATTTTCCGTGGCCTTTCATTGAATCTATGACTATTGATCTTCTCATCGATTGGTCGAAACATCCAATTTATGATAAGTGTTTTTGCGAAATCTGTCAATCTGACAATGTTTTGCCTTTAGCCAATACAGCCACTACACAACCTCTATTTTATTTCTTTTGGCCGATCTATGATAAAAAAATTGGTACCCATCAATTTAATGATCCATTTGATATTCCTCAATCGAAGACATTTTTTTCTAGCATATAAAAATTTTGCTACTCCATGAATTCATTCGATTGTTTTGGGCTGATTGGATGGATGTTATCACCCAAGTAAACAAATTCAAGGTTCGCCAAAGATTTGAGATTTGTCATATTCTGATATCAAATCCGATTGAAAGGAAGATGGTGTTACATGTTCTTTATGCACTGCTACAAATTCGAGGACGAGCAAATCCAAATTCGAGGACGAATTTTTCGAAGCCGAGGAGAATGATGAAGATCAAGATACGAATTAGTTTAGTTTAATGTAATTTTCGGAATTTTATTTAATTAGGTGATAATATCATGTTTAGAATTAGATTTAGTCAATGTTTTTAATGTTTTAGAGGTTTATTTGGTTATTATATAGATTAGGGTTAAATTTAGAAGTATTTGACTTGTTTTTCAAGTCGTAGGAGTCCTATAAAATTAGGTTTATGTGTAATTACGAATTTCAATTGAATGATATTGAATTTTGAGTGTTTACTCTTTATTTCCTAAAAGTGATTAAATTCCTTTTGGATGCCGACTCTCCGTATCGATTAAATTCTACGAGTGTTGAAGATCAATTACTAGTATTGATTAAATTCTACTAGAATTGATATCTATCAAGTTCGACTGCGATTGAAGGATTGATTCGTGTATTGATTAATTTCTACCCGTAATCAATCATCTATCAAGTCTTCCGCTGCATCAGAGAGAGAGAGAGAGAGAGAGAGAGCACCTTAAAAGGATACTTTTGCCTTGTTCATACTTCTTGAATCTCTGAAGAAGCCAACTCCACTCTGTAAATGTTTTTGCACCAGAAAATAGTGTGTATCATTTAGTTTTAGCTCAATGTAGAAATAGGAAGTCCCATAAAGATGTTCCTATTTGACTTTTAAACATTTTAGCGGTATATTTTACTTTCCATCATTATCTCCAATGAAAGAATCACCTTAATGTAATTAAGATTATTTAAACAATTTATTAGGCATGTATTCATAAATCAACATATTTCTTTTGAATATCCCAAAAATACGAGTATAATCGAAAAATGTTAACAATGCTGGAGATTTCAGATCAAAAGAACCTAATTCTTGAACGCCTTCGGTTCCTGTCCAAAAGATCTTGACTGCCCTTTTCGCTGTTATATCTGAGTATGCCAAATGAATTTTAATTTCAGACGGAGACTCTTGCAGTTTGATTTCAGACACATCTTCATAAATACATTGTCTTCAAACTCTGCACCATCAGTATGGTTTCACTTGACAGTGATTCTTTTCTCCCATTACAAATAAATATTTTGAATATCCGCACTACATAATCTTTTATCGTATTGCATTAAAAACTTAAAAGATTTTGAATATCCCAAAAAATACAAGTATAATCAAAGAAATCTAGTTCGGCTGATGAAGAATACTACTCTGTTCGTTCTGGTAACAAATGGTGCAATGCAATTTTTCTCATTATAGCTATTGAGAATCTCAATGTTCAGAATGGATCATGCATTTGGGATTGTATGTCGTGTATTTGTCTGCTCTCAATGTGGTGCCTCAGGCAGCTCCTTCCCTCCGTTATCCCATTTTTCTTGCAAGTCTCTGCTTCGACATTCAAACAAGACAAAAAAATAATTAGAAAATGACATGCAAAGCAGATTACTTGGATTTTTCTTTACCAAATGAATGAAACTAACCTCTGATAAGAAAAACAAAGAGGGATGTTAAAGGACAAATAAATTTGAGAAATGATTGCAGTGTAGTTTGACCTTACATGTTCCTTTTCCTTGTTACTCTTCGTGTTCATACTTCATAGCCTCCATGCACATAAGTTCAGTAGCCATCAGCTCACCAATCACGAACCTGTGAAAAATCAAATATAGAGAAAAATAAGGAATATTATGAGGCCCTGGTGAAGAAGGCAGGAAAACCTGCACTATTTACATCAGGAATATATGTATAACAATCCGAACATCTTTTTTTATTTTTCCGAAGCTATTGAATGGAGTATCCATTAAAGATTCGCATATTAATGAACTCCGTTAATCAAAAAATAGTATATGAACCTTATCATTCGTTGAAAGTGCTTCATACACCTCAATCTCATTTCCAGGGAATCGGTAATCACATTTGCTATTCTGCAATAGAGATCTTTCGTAAAGTTGCTTGCACCCTAAGACATGAGACTTGGATAAAGTTCAGGAAAGGAGAATGATCGTGAAATGGCAATAAATATGTGCATGAGAATCCAGTAACTTACCAATTAAGAACAAGAACAACAGATAAACCTTGCCATTATGAGCTGCTGCTTGCTCGTGGCAAAGGATATCAGATATGAGCCATGCCCATGACCCCATAGTTTTCATATCTCGGTGCAGTCATTGCTGATGTGGCAAGTTCTGGAGTTCCCCCCAATCATAGATGGTCAATCCTGAGAGACGTTAGCCTATTCCTGTTGTTACAAAAAAAAAAAAAAAGGCTTAAGAATGCAAAGAAAACAGGAACAGGGGTATTATATGTAGGCATAAATTGAGAAGTTTTGGCAAGGTAATAGTATGAGGACTATAAAAGGCCAAAATCAAGCAAGAGCAAAAAATGAAAAGGACAAAATCATAGATGACTGAAATATGCAAGCGTAATTTAATTTGGAAATTAAATGAGTACTAAGTTTTTCTCCTGTTTACTATATATAGATACACACACATATATGTATATAATGCACAAACACAGTACACGTAGCAGGTATCACTCATGTAAATGTAATAACAGTTGAATTAGAAAAGATGCGTACCTGGAGTAGGATTTAGAAGGTTACGATCCCCACATTAATTTTTGACATATGTAGATGCAGGGGTTGTGGGATATTTTGGGCCAGTAATCTCTGTTCTCCTTCTTACACCTTTCTTCTAGAAGTGGACATTCTCTAATGTAAGGGAATTTGTCCCATAAGTTCCTTTTGGAACAAATCACTTCCCACTAAGTTCCTCATTGTATTAAAATGCTCCATAAGTTCTCATGTTGTATTATGTATAATACAACATTTAGTTATGCAGTAGTTTAAAATCATAATACTGCATCCGCACCACCGCCTTCGCCACAGCCCAGCTCCGCCGCCGCCGTCTGCTATCGCCGCATGCCGGATTTCGGTCAATTTTCGCCGGAATCCGGTCAATTTTCACAAGAATCCGGCAATTTTGGCCGGAATCCGGTCGCCGGAGGTCGGAATCTGGTCGCCGGTCCATGGGCTTCGGACTCCGGTCACCGGCGGCCGCCGGAATGCAGTATTATGGCCTTAATTGATGTTGTATTTTCGAAACATATTACAACATCATAATACAACACGGGGAAGGAACTTATCGGGCATTATGAAACTTTTTTAGAACTTATCGGGCATAGTCCCCTAATGTAAAGACATGAAAGCATGGGGAGCTGAGTTTCGGGCAACTTGTGAAGCTTAGGATTGTTAGGAAAAAATTCACATAATCATGATTAAAATTAAAGGCTTTCTTGAATTTGACGGGATGACAAATATCATAATGAACCAAAATATATATAACGGGGCAAGAAATTAATATAAACCAGAAATGCGGAAAATAAATCAAATCAGACAAATATAGGAAGTCGAGTCTTCTGAAACACAATCTCCGCAAGAAGATATTGCCCCGTAATAGTGCTAACGGTTTTGTGGCAATCTTCTTTCAAGATAAAATGACTTATTATTTTTTATAAAAGCACTTCAAATCTAAAACTCGGCGAACAAAACTATGTATGACACTTTTTTGAAGAAGACTCTATGCAACAAAATGGTTATGTTATCTAACGGAAGCCATGAAAATTCCTCATAATTTTGGGACTGAATTTTTTAATTTAGTTAAATATTTGACCAAATTGGTTAATTCATTTATATATGTGAATTGTGCTTCTGATGTGAAGTGAATTACTGAATGAATTGTTGGTATAATTCTGAATGTGTCATTTGACCTATGATGCTCGAACTCGGATACGAGTGTTCGACACGAGTACGGATCCGAGTGTTGAATCCTCCAAAATTTAAGATTTTACACCAAATTTAATGTAAGATAGCTACACCCATTCCCACACCCACACCCATGTCCTATCCTCTGCACACGGAAACTTCGGCAAAAGTTAATGATCTGAGCATCACAACATTTGACAATCTGGGACGTCTATTTATAGATAATGAAGCAATGTGATTACTTTCCTTCTTAAAGCAACGTGGGATATGCACTTCATATCCCATAAACTCTTCATATACCCTTTTCATTTTGCATGCTTTGAACATTAATTTCTCATTCACCCCAATATGATTTTGAGAAAATAAATATATCAAACTAATTCACTCCAAATGTAGATCACAAATATGCAATTAATTTTCGTTTACATCAAATGGAACATAATGGAATTTTTGGCCAAAAGTTGGTCCAACCCCACTTTTTCAAAACCAAAATTTCAACAATCCCCCACATGAATGAATGACAAACTAATGCATGCATGAATGCAAACTGGGCAACCAATATTGCATCATAATAGGTAACTTTTGACCTTGAACCTTTTTTAGTAAAATACTATAGGATATACTAGCCATTTTAGCATCACGATACTTTGAAATAGTGACTGCATAGTGCATATCAAGACAATAGTACTTACACAATAATAACTCTCATCACGTTTTGTTCTCACGTTTTTGTCCATTTTGTCCCTGGACCGTGCTTTGTTCATAAATGTTCAATTTTAAGCGGCCTTATTACTTCTCACTTAGATAGGTGATCTCCTATAAAGAGTATCTTGCTAATCCACCACACATATATAAGAATCATTAAAAGTTTTCACAACTTACCCTCACCACTATCGCATGTACATACACCTGACGGCCTTGGGGAATATTTCCTATCCAATACTACCAAAACACTTCACTCTAAACAATTTCGAAAAGTGTGGGTCCCTCTACGGCCCGTCCCTTCAATCTCCTATTTGCTTACAAGACTCGGCTTCAACATTCCAATAAGATACTTCCTCCGAGAGTCCTCTTTCTCGGAGTAAGGATTCTAGTTTGACTTTATACGGAGATTAAGAAAAAGTAAATTTTGTAAGTATGAAAAGTAAAGTAGGAGAGAGAAAGTGGGTAGGGAGTTTTTGTTGTGATAATGACAAGTGGGTTTTATTGTCCATTTTAAATAATAAATCAACTAAAAACCTTACTGTGGGACATACTAAAAAAGAAAGTAAGAATCTTAACGGAGGAAGTAAATTAAAAAAATGACATGACCCAATAGTTTCAATTCGTAACATTACAAGATTATCACATTACCTGTCATTGCTGCTTCTAGCTATTTCCATGACCGCATGATATTCAATTATTGGCTGCAATCTTTGACCATGGTTTGTTTTGCAGTTCCCCACGACCGCAGATGATCAATCTTGGGAGATGTTAGTCTATTCATGTGGTTACCAAAAAAAAAAAAACAAAGGCTTAATAGATAAATATGCTCCCTCCATCTCATCTCATAAAGATAGTTCCAATTTATTTAAGATAACTTTGATTGAACTTTGATTAATAATTTTATGTTAATTTATTTATCCTAACAAGTTTTAGAATTTCATTTGTAGTTGATAGTATTTCTAATGAAAATATAAAATTTGTAATTGATAGTATTTTTAATGTTGTATCCATAACAAGTGTTAGTATTTCATTTGGATAAATTAATTAACATTAAATTATTTGTCAAAGTTCCAACCAAAATTGACTCAAAAAGTGGGACTATCTTTATGGGACGGAGGGAGTATGTAGTAAAACTTAATTTTCGATATTAAATAATGCACAAACCCAATATATGAATGCAAATAAGTAGATATGATTACTCATGTCTATGTAATAAAAGTTGAAATAGGAAAGAGGCGCACCAGGAGGATTAGGAGTTAGGAGGTTACAACCCCCACATTAATTGATTATTTATCTTGAGGCAGGGGATGTGGTATATGTTGGGCCAATAATCTCTTTTCTCCTTCTTACACCTTTCTTCTAGAAGTGGACATCCCCAAATTTGAAGACTTGAAAGCGTTTGAAGCAGAGTTTCGGGCAGGTTGCGAAGCTTAGGACATTTTGATAAGATGAGGTGTTGAAGAGAGGAGAGGTTTTGAAGGCCCTCTCCAAGAGATTGCAAATTATTCGGACCATCGATATCAAGGCTCGTTAATGAGCTAGGGAGCTGAGTCCCCACCTCCGAAAAGGAAATCAGTAATGGGAATTTACCAGATAGTCTGAGCATGAGGAGAGAGGTTGGAAGGGTTGCTAGTCCCCACTCCTTAATTGGCTGCTTTACTTCCCCCATTTCTAGGTATTCCAAGTTTGGAGGCCAACGCCCTTCATGTGGATAGCTCTCCAGATTAAAACAACCAGTGATTTCCAAATGTCGAAGAGAGGTGAGGCTTTGCATCTCATTGGCGCACAACATGTTCTTTAGGTTTGAGCAGTTCCAGATTACAAGATACATGAGAGTGGGGGGCAGACTTTTTTTTGGAATCGACTCTATGCCCGAACAATCACTTATCTCTAATCGAGTGAGATGAGTCAACCCTTGTGGTATCGATTTTATATTTGACCATCTGTGAAAACTAATCGATTCAAGCAAAGACAAAGACACGCCCTTCTCTCCCTCTTCATCTGCTTCCTTCAAATTCTTACAACTACTAATTGAGAGATGCCTGAGAGTTGTGGGTAGCTTCTTGCCCATGGGAAACCATTTAAGACTTGGACATCCATCAATTTCAACATTCTCAAGATTAGAGAACTCATATTCTCCGAGTCTTCTGTCGCTTCTACTGCTTTCCCCCTGGTTTTCAATTTTAAGCTCCAAATATGTTGTTGATACCAAGTTCTCTTTCAGTTTCTTGCAACTAAAAATGGTCAATCGCCTCAGAGAAGTGAGATTGTTTTGCCAATTCGGCATCTTCTCAAGCTTATTACAATACTCCAATTCCAGACTCTCGAGATTGTGAGGCAGCAGTTGCTCTTCATCTCCCAACAATTCAAGTTCTTTACAACCAATTACTCTAAGCGATTTCAATTTCCTTAGTATCTGACATGCAACTTCTTCTTCCCACAAATATCTCAGTTCCTCACATCCAGAAACAGTTAGATCCTCAACTCCTCCCAAACACTCAATAATCCCTTCATCTAGTTTACTGAGCCCTGATATATCAAAAATCACCAACTCCTTAACAGAGCCAACCCCAACCATACTCCTTAGAATCATCTCCCCACAACCTTTCAATTCTAACGATACAAGTGATGGAATCTTTGGAAGTGAAACCTTTTTAAGTTCCATACACTCTGACATTTTCAGCTCTTGTAGGCTTGGGAATGCTCCTAAATTTTCATCAACACACCATTCCTCCCAACCTTTCATATCTCTAAAGCTTAGATCTATGAGTGACTGGAAAGCAACAATATGAGGAGAGCAACTTCCCAGAAACTCCGGACCCACTACTTTCACCCCATCCATGCGTTCAATGAACAAATCCTTGAGTGAAGTTAATTGTCCTAGTGGTGGTAAATATGTGCAATTTTCACAACCAATCAGTCTCACCTTCACCATATCACAGAACGAGTGATCCCCAACCCAACTAGGAAATTTCTGACCACCAAAGAATTTAATCTCCAGACTTGCCAATCCTGTTCGAGGCTTTAGCGCTTCAAGTACTTCGAGCTCAAGTCGTCCTTCTCGAGTACCACCAAAGTTGTTACTCCAGTTCATATCCAATCCATGAAGACCCTCCTTGCACAATAAATTTGCCTCCATAGCATCTTGCACGTTCATCACCTTCTCAACGCCAATTATTGAAATCGTTCCTTGGAGATGGTGTAGTCCCTTCAACTTGGTTATATTCTGCCCATCGCCCTTGCCAATAATAAACTTTGACAGTGTGCGAAGGTGAGTCAGCAAACCAATCCCAAATGGCATCTCTTTTAAGCTTGATGTATAAACAATGTCTAGATGTCGTAGATTGATCAACTTATGAATGTTTGAGGGCAACTGAACAAGCTTACTGCAGCCATGTAATAATAGTGTTTGCAAGTTATAGAGGTCACAAACAGATTCCGGCAAGTCTCTGATGTCAGTCCTTGAAAAATCAAGATATCGGAGGTGATTAAGGTCACCTATTGATTTTGGAACCTCACTTATGTTATACCCATTAAAAGACAGTGCTCGTAAGCACGGTAACTTTGGAAAGTCTTTGAAAACCAGACTACTTAAGTAAGAACGATAGTGTGACATTCCCCGTATTGGTAAAATTGTGCGAAGACACCGAGCTGCATTAAGAGCCTTGAATGTTTTGAAATCAGCATATTCATGGGATATGAATGATACGTGTCGTGTCTCTTCAGAAACCTTGTAATGCTCATTACTCACCATTTTATCATCCAAACAAAGATATGTTAGGCCAGCAACAAACTGAGCTAGATCATTGTTGAGATCATGCATCAGATAGCTTGATTTATTTCCAGTTGAAAGTAGGAAAAATGACCTTGATAGCAGCTCATCAAAATACTCAGAACCCAACTCTTCCATCTGCTCCTGCTCTCCTGATGACTGCTTCAAGAAACCTTGCGACATCCATAACATAATTAGCTCCTGCTTGTTGAACTCGTATCCCTTTGGAAACAATGAGCAGTATACAAACAAAGGCTTCAAATACGGAGGAAGATGATGATAGCTTAACCTTAGAGCAGGGATAATGTTATTGCTTTGTAGCTCCCATATCTTGCTAATTGAAACTTTTTCCCACTGCTTTAGGCTTCCTTTAGTGCGGAGGAGGCCACCCAGTGACTTTGCTGCCAAAGGTAAGCCTTTGCATCTCTTTGATATCACCTCTCCAACTTCTTTAAATTCTGGATGACCATCAAAATTTGGTTTCTCAAAGGCATGTTGAGCTAACAGAGAGAGACAATCGTCATCGGATAGCACCTCCAACTCATACACTTCCTTAGAACCCATGGTTTTTGCAACATCGCGACTGCGAGTAGTGACTATGATCGTGCTGCCGGGGGCACCACCATAAAAAGGAGCACGTAGACTGTGCCATTTTTCATAGTCTTGATTCCATACATCATCTAAAACAAGAAGAAACTTTTTATTGGAAAGTTTCTCCCTTAGCTCCACTTGAACCATATTCAAGTCATTGAAAGTGCAGCTCTTCCTATACACCTCCTCATATATCATCTTGCTTACCTTGAGAACATCAAAATCTTCAGTAACAGATACCCAGGCTCTATTATGAAAGGAGTCTTTCACTCCCTCATTATTGTAGAGAGACTGAGCAAGAGTGGATTTACCTATACCACCCATTCCCACTATGGAGATGACGCGAACTTGGCCATCGTGATCACTTGCTTTGTCCTCGAGCAACGATTTGAGGATTGTACTGCTTTCTTCATCTCTGCCATAAACACGATCCGGCAAGGACGTTGACTGAAGCTTCTGATATCCTGGCTTTTCAGATTTTCCACCAACGTACTCTTGCAGCTTCATAATATTCTTTCGTTCTTCAAGTTCTTTCAAACTATCAGAGATCTCATCAATCTTGCTATCCAAATCATAATTGAAGCTGTTGGGTGACTCTCAATATTCGTTGACAAAAGGGAGGATGGCGGATGGCTGTTCTTGGTCTAAGGCGGGCGGTCGACCGCATGGTGGGAGGCCTGTGTTTTGCGGTCAGCCGCATGGTGCGGTCGACCGCATGGTGGATGGGCCGGGCCTGGTTGGATTACGGGCTTCTCTATGGTGTTGGCCAAATCCCAGGCGGGCGCCTGGGCTTCTTGAGGCAGGCACCTCGCTTCGTTCCAGGTGACGGGCTGGGCTTGGTTTTTGGCTGCAGTTTGTATTTTTGCCCTAGACATATAAATAGATCCTTTTGTCATTGTTCCGCCTTCATGCCTAGATAGAGAGAGATAGAAACAAGCTAGGTATTCACCATTGAGAGATTGTGAGATTGTGTGATTGTTTTTCACCTTGATCATCTCCTTGTACTCTTGATTGATATAGTGGATTGTTCTCCGTCGCCCGTGGTTTTTTACTCCTCTTGTTTTGAGGGGTTTTCCACGTAAATCTTTGTGTTCATTGCTTGTTATTATTTTCGTTTTTCTATTTCATATTTGTGTTCATCTTTGCATAGCAATTATAGGCCATTGTTTTCTAACAATTGGTATCAGAGCCTGGTTCAGAAGGGTCCTATATTGCTTGATTGATTAAAGATGTCAGGGAAGTATGAGATTGAGAAGTTTAATCGCAAGATTAACTTTGGGCTATGGAAAGTAAAGATGCGAGCAATTTTGGTGGGTAAAAATTGCGTCAAGGCTTTGCTTGGGAAGGCGAAGAAACCGGCAAGTCTGACGGATGAACAATTTGATGATATGGATGAAAAGGCTTTATCTCTCTTACAATTGAGTCTCAAAGATGAGGTATTGAGAGAGGTTGTAGAAGAAAAGACTGCGGCAGGGCTTTGGCTTAAGCTTGAGCAATTGTACATGACTAAGAGCGTTAGTAACAGGTTGCTACTATTGAAGAAACTTGAAGAGTGTAAACTCAAAACTGGTGGGTCCTTGGAGGAACATCTTGATGAGTTTGATGGCTTGGTCATGGACTTGAAGAATGTCGATGTCAAAATTGATGAAGAACAATTGGCGGTAAAATTGCTTTGTTCTCTACCGTCGGAATACATGCACTTTCGCGAGACTGTTTTGTATGGCAAGGAAGAGATTGATTTTGAGGAGATCAAGTCTGCTTTATTAAGTCGTGAGGTTATCGAAACGCACTTGACTTCCCAAAGTGCTGAATCTCAAGGTGAAGGCTTAATTGCTAAAGGCGGTAAGAAGTCAGGGAAAGGATCGAGTTCAAGAAGTTCTGGTCAGTCAAATTCAAGTGAATGGCTAAAGAATGTGATATGTCATAGTTGCAAGGAGAAGGGACACATTCGAAAGTATTGCCCTAATTGGAGAGGTAAAAGGGAAGAGGATACAACCGCTAAGGGCAAGGGTGAAGCTGGAGTGGTGCATGAAGACACTAGTGATGACAGTGACTGTGATGCTCTTCTTGTTTGTGATTCGAGCTCCAAAATCCGTGACGGTTGGATTTTGGACTCGGGGTGCTCTTATCATATTAGTCCTAACAGGACATGGTTACATTCCTATAAAACTATTGCGGTGGAACAGCTTTGATGGGGAACAATCTGCTTGCAAGGTTGTCGGAATTGGGACTATTATGGTTAAGATGTTTGATGGGGTAGTCAGAAAGTTGCACAACGTCCGGCACGTTCCTGATTTGAAGAAAAACCTGATTTCTTTAGGTACCTTGGATAGCCTTGGATATAGGTGCACCATTGCTAATGGTGAACTATTGGCTACTAAAGATGAATTGGTTGCATTGAAGGGAAAGAAGGTGGGAACATTGTATGAACTTGCTTGGGTCTACGGTTGTTGGGGATGTGTCTGCATTTGCAAAGGGATCTATGGCGAGGCGGAGACTACTCGGGTGTGGCACATGAGGTTGGGTCACATCGGCTTGAAGGGAATGACTGAACTTTCGAAGCGCGGCTTATTGGATGGACAGAAGACAGGGCCTATGGATTTCTGTGAGCACTGCGTGCTTGGAAAACAAACAAAGGCAAGCTTCGGACAGGGAGTACACACGTCTAAAGGTATTCTTGACTATATTCATTCGATTTGTGGGGTCCTGCTAGGAAATTATCTAAGGGTGGTTCTCGTTACTTGTTGACTTTTGTTGATGATTATTCACGAAAGGTGGTTGTCTATTTCTTAAAACATAAGAATGATGTGCTTTTAAATCTTAAGCAGTGGAAAACCTTAGTTGAGAAATAGACAGGTAGACCTATAAAGAAACTGAGAACAGATAATGGCCTTGAGTTTGTCGAAAAGGAGATTACTGAATTTTGCAAAAATGAAGGTATTGGTCGACATAGAACTTGTGTTGGGAAACCACAACAGAACGGTGTTGCTGAAAGAATGAACCGCACTTTGTTAGAAAGGGCTCGGTGTTTGTTGTCACAAGCAGGTTTGGGTAAAGAATTTTGGGCAGAGGCAATTAGTATGACCGCTTACTTGGCTAATCGTTCTCCAAATTCTAGTATTGGGATGAAGACTCCGGTGGAGATGTGGTCGGCTCTCCCGAGGAGATTACTCAAGATTGCGTATCTTTGGGTGCCCCGCATATGCTTATGTCAACAATGGAAACAAATTGGAGCCAAGAGCCAAAAAGTGTGTCTTTGTTGGCTATACTACTGGAGTGAAGGGATTTCGGTTATGGGATCCGGTTGCATCTAAGTTCCTGACGAGTAGAGATGTCACATTTAATGAGTCTCTACTTCTCCTTGAGAAAGGTGGTTACTGCAGAATGCATTACGTAAACAGTGTGGAGCTAGATGGAGATGATAGGGTGGAACTTGACTTAGATGCGGATAACTTGTACGATGAAGCACCTCCTGCCGATGCTTCAGTTCGGGAGGAAGAGACTACGGTGCAGGTGGAGACTACCAGTGATCGTGGTAGGGGTAAGAGGGATAAAAGACCTCCTATTAGATATGGGTTTGAGGAGATGGTGGCTTATGACCGTCCATTCTTGAAACTGTTGATGTGCATGAACCAATCTCCTACAAGGGAGCTATGTCTTGTGAAGATTACGCAAAGTGGTCATTTGCTATGGAAGAAGAGATGGTATCTCTTGCGAAGAATCAGACATGGGAACTTGTGAGGCCTCCACCGAAGAAGAAGTTAGTCAGCTGCAAGTGGGTCTACAAGTTCAAGGAAGCTTCGGGGATTGAGGAAGCAAGGTATAAAGCAAGGTTAGTTGCTCGGGGCTTCACTCAAGTCGAAGGGATAGACTACAATGAGATATTTTCACCGGTTGTTAGACACACATCTATTCGTACCTTGTTGAGCATTGTGGCAATGAAGGATCTTGAGCTTGAGCAGTTAGATGTGAAAACAGCGTTTTTACATGGGGAACTTGAGGAGGAGATCTACATGCGCCAACCTGAAGGGTTTGTGGTCGAGGGGAAGGAGGATCATGTTTGTTTGTTGAAAAGATCCTTATATGGTTTGAAACAGTCACCTCGACAATGGTATAAAAGGTTTGACACTTTTATGGTAACCCATGGTTTTGCTAGGAGTGATTTTGATAGTTGTGTATACTTGAAGGGCTGTAGTGATGGGTCATTAATCTATCTTGTGTTATATGTCGATGATATGCTTGTAGCTGCAAAAGATATTAATGATGTCAACCAGGTGAAATTGATGTTGAAAGGGGAGTTTGAGATGAAAGATCTAGGCGCTGCGAGGAAGATTCTTGGCATGGAAATTGAACGAGATCGGAAAAAGGGACTACTTTACTTGTCGCAAGGAAAGTATGTACAGAGGGTCTTGGAGCGGTTCAACATGAAGGATGCCAAATCTGTGAGTACACCTCTAGCTTCTCACTTTCGGTTGTCTTCTTTAGATTGTCCCAAGTCTAAAGATGAGGAAGAGTATATGTCACGTGTTCCGTATTCGAATGCTGTGGGGTGTATTATGTATGCTATGGTTTGTACTCGACCTGATATTGCTCAAGCAGTGAGCGTAGTAAGTCGATACATGGGGAATCCTGGTAAAGAGCATTGGAATACTGTGAAGTGGATTCTTAGATACTTGTGTGGTGCACCGGATTTATGCATTGTCTATGGTAAGAATCGTGATGGTTTTGTTGGGCATGTTGATTCAGATTGGGGCGGTAATCTTGATGACAGAAAATCTACAACGGGGTATGTATTTTGTCTTGGTGGTTCCGCTATTAGTTGGAAATACGGGTGCAGGAAGTCACGGCGTTGTCTACCGCCGAGGCTGAGTATATGGCTATAACAGAGGCTGTCAAGGAAGCCAAATGGCTTGGTGGCTTGGTTCGTGAACTTGGTATGGTTCAAGGTGCTCCTGAGGTTTTCAGTGATAGCCAAAGTGCTATCTGTTTGGCGAAGAATCAGAATTCGTTCCATAGGAGAACGAAGCACATTGATATTAAGTATCACTTTGTGAGGACTTCAATTGCAAGTGGTGAGGTCGTTCTGAAGAAAGTTGATACAGTTGACAACCCGGCGGATATGTTGATAAAGCCTTTGCAGATTGCTAAGTTCAAGCATTGCTTGGACTTAGTGGGTGTTACTAGTCATTGATGCCCTTCGGGGCGTGGCGACGGAGATAGAGATGTTCTCTTGGATATAGCTTGTTTCGGGATTGATCGTCAAGGTGGAGAATTGTTGGGTGACTCTCAATATTCGTTGACAAAAGGGAGGATGGCGGATGGCTGTTCTTGGTCTAAGGTGGGCGGTCGACCGCATGGTGGGAGGCCTGTGTTTTGCGGTCAGCCGCATGGTGCGGTCGACCGCATGGTGGATGGGCCGGGCCTGGTTGGATTACGGGCTTCTCTATGGTGTTGGCTAAATCCCAGGCGGGCGCCTGGGCTTCTTGAGGGAGTCACCTCGCTTCGTTCCAGGTGACGGGCTGGGCTTGGTTTTTTGCTGCAGTTTGTATTTTTGCCCTAGACATATAAATAGATCCTTTTGTCATTGTTCCGCCTTCATGCCTAGATAGAGAGAGATAGAAACAAGCTAGGTATTCACCATTGAGAGATTGTGAGATTGTGTGATTGTTTTTCACCTTGATCATCTCCTTGTACTCTTGATTGATATAGTGGATTGTTCTCCGTCGCCCGTGGTTTTTTACTCCTCTTGTTTTGAGGGGTTTTCCACGTAAATCTTTGTGTTCATTGCTTGTTATTATTTTCGTTTTTCTATTTCATATTTGTGTTCATCTTTGCATAGCAATTATAGGCCATTGTTTTCTAACAGAAGCTAATAGCTTTAGCTTTATGTTTGAATCCAGAGAAAAATTTACGCATCTTACCGGAGCGGCTTGATTCAGGTGTTGCTATCATCTGGTGACGCCCAGCTTCAGTGAGCAAATCATCTACGACGTCCTCGATTTCAAAAGCCAGCTTCTGAACATCTTTCAGCCACAGTTGAATATGATTCTCTTTGAACTGCCTATCTTCCGCGTCCTCCAAAGACCGCCCCCGAATCCGTCGCCAAAGATATTAGTCCATTTCTTGAGCTTGCGCTGAATTCTGCCAGAGGGAATGAAGGACAAAGCAAAAGGGGCCAAGTTCTCAATCAGCAACGACACTAACGGAGAGACAAACATTTCAGCCATTATAAGAAGATGAGAAGGAAGAAGAGAAGCAATCAAGGATGAGAAATATTCAGAAGTTAGGTGGCAGAGAGCGAGAGAGCGAGAGAAAGAGATCAAAAGGGGAGATGCTTTGTTTCACCAGTAACTTCCGAGAAATGAAGAGGAAATCATTGTGTTAGTCAGGGACGACGGACCCACGCACCCACTGGATTTTTAAAAATAATTTTTATTTTGTTTTTTATACCTTTAGTTATAGAATATTATTAATGTGCACAGTTTTTTATATGTAATTCAAGTTGCTTGGTTGGTCAGGTTGTTGAAAATTTTACCATTCACTTTGGGGGTTCAAATCTCATTGACTACAAATAGTTCTAAACATTTTTAACCTCTAATAAATAAATTTTTTTGTCAAAGTTTTTGTTGAATTCTTTTGATATCGCTTTAAGGCTCCGTTTGTTTAACGTAAAACATTTTTCGGAAAATGATTTCCGGCAAAATGTTTTCCGAAAAATGAAAATGTTTTCCGAAAAATAAGATAAAAATGAAGTTTTCCCCATTTTCTGGTGCGAAACAAACACCGGAATTCCCCCAAACAAACGGAGCCTAACTATCAGTTATCACAGACAATTTTCCGCCACATCCTCCATCTCACCCGAAAAAATACAAATTTCTATTTTGGGTGTCCCGTTTAGGGGTAAAATAAATAAGACAATGAATGTTTCCTTGATTATAAATTAAGATGTGTAAGATTTGGAAAAACTTGGCTTGTTTATTCACTAGTATGTCAATATATATAGTTACAATAGGGGAGTCATATTCTAATACAAGGATTGTAAAATCCAATCTATACAAGGAGAATATAGTTTCCTAATCTATGTATATCACAATATATACCAAATACAAGAGGGAGAAGTAGATTACGAAACATCAGCAGGATTCCAAAACAGATCAGGAACTGGCCGAGCCACGAGGCGGGCTCCTGGGCATGGCCGAGGCTGGCGCCTGGCAGGCAGTGGCCATGGTCGATGGAGGCAGGTGATGAGGCGGCCGCTTGACGCTGGAGCAGGCGGGCGCCTGGGAGGCAGTCGCATTGGCCGAGGCCTGTTGATGCTGAGGCGGCCGCTTGAGCTTGGCCGAGGCGTGCGCCTGAAGGACAGAGGCATTAGCCGTTGGTTGCTTCAATTGAGGCTGGCGCCTGACCTGTGATGAGGCGGGCGCCTCATGTGATTCTGAGTTAACTTCCTTAATACGCCCCCGCAAGATGGACGATCCAAGGAGAAGACCAATCTTGGAAGTCAGGTGTTGGAAGCGTATGCGAGGTAGTGGTTTCGTTAAGATATCAGCCAGTTGATCCGAACCAGAAATGTGTTGAACACGAAGAGAGCCGGATTGAACTTGTTCCCGGACAAAGTGAAATGAGAGAGCCACATGCTTCATCTGAGAGTGGAAAATCGGGTTTGCAGAATAGGTTGTGGCACCTAGGTTGTCACAATAGACCACAGGTGTAGCGGGCAAGGAGAATCCAAGCTCAGTAAGTAAGTCCTTAACCCATGTGATTGCTCGAAATTCTGCCTCAGTTGTGGATCGAGCGAGAGCACGTTGCTTGCGGGATGACCAAGTGATTGGGTTGCGCCCATGATAAACTAAGAACCCGAAAGTGGACACAAAGTCGTCTTTGTCACCTGCCCAATCCGCATCACAAAAGGCATGAAGGGAGGGAGGAGATTTTGCGAAAATCTGAAGACCCAAATGCATAATGCCATGAAGGTAGCGGAGAAGCCGCTTGAGTGCAACCCAGTGAGGGGGTTGAGGGTTTTGCATGAACTGAGCAAGTTTGTTGACGGAGAAGGCAATATCGGGACGAGTGAAGGATAGATATTGAAGTCCACTAACAATGGCACGATAGGGGGTAGGGTCAACAGCGGGAGTGGCAGTGGATCGAGTGAGGGGTGGTGATGTGACCATTGGAGTTGGGAGTGGTTTGCAGTCAATCATGTTGTGATGGGTGAGAAGATCATGGATGTATTTTGCTTGGGAGAGAAGGAGCCCATCATGGTTTGGAACTACTTCGACACCCAAGAAGTAGGATAAGGGGCCAAGATCTTTGAGAGAGAAACGGTGGGATAGACTGGTGATGAATGACTGAAGGTGAGATGGAGAGGGTCCGGTGACAATGATCTCATCGACATAAACTAGCAGATAGATTGGGGAAGGGGTTGTGTTTAGTATGAAGAGGGAGGGGTCGGCTAGAGAAGGGTAAAAGCCAAATGTTGTGAGGTAGGTTTTGAGTTCATGAAACCAGGCACGAGGGGCCTGTTTGAGACCATAGATATCCTTGGAAAGACAGCAAACAGAGGATGGGTTGGCGAAGTCATCAAATCCGAAGGGTTGGGTCATAACACAGTTTCAGAGAGGGTACCTTGAAGGAAGGCATTGTCGACATTAAGTTGGCGAAGTGGCCAATGATTTGTGGTAGCAAGAGAGAGAATGAGTCGGACAGTGGCTAGTTTTACAACAGGACTGAAGGTGTCGGTGTAGTTAACATCGGGTTGTTGGTGAAAACCCTTGGCTACAAGCCAAGCCTTGTATTTCTGAATTGTATTGTCGGGATTGTATTTGATGCGAAAGACCCACTTGCATCCAACAATATTATGAGTTGTGGTAGGGGGAACTAAAGACCAAGTGTTGTTGCGGTTTAGGGCTTGAAATTCTTCAATCATGGCATTACGCCAATGGGGAATGGACAGGGCCTGTTTGGTGGTGGTGGGAAGGCTTGTGGGAGAGGTGAGAAGGGAAAGATTGGCACACTTGGGGTTGGGTTTAGTGATGCCATGGGATATTCTTGTGGTAATAGTGTAATAGTGCGGGTAGGAGGAGGAGGGGAGGCGGGGTTAGGAGTAGGTGGGGTAGTTTCAAGCTGAGAGGGGGGGGGGTGGGGGTTCATTTGGAGTGAGATTGGGAGAAGGATGGGTTGGGGAGTGAGGAGTGGGGGGTGGGGTTATGGGGGGGAGGTGGGATAGAGGAGGTGGTGTTTAGAATAGAGAGGAATAGGGTGTGCCATTCAGAGGGAGGAGGAGTGGAAGCAGTGGGGGAAGTGGTGGTGATGGAGTTGTATGGGAAGGTGGTTTCAACAAAGCGGACATGGCGGGAGGTGTAGACTCGATGGGAGGTGGGGTCAAGGCAGTAATACGCACTTTGCGTAGGTGAGTAACCAATGAAGATGCATGGGATGGATTTTGGGGCTAGCTTGTGGGTAGTGTATGGGCGAAGCCAGGGATAGCAGAGGCAACCAAAGCTACGTAACTTGGTGTAGTTTGGAGGGGAGCGAAATAGGCGTAGGTAGGGGAATCATTGTTTAGGGTGGGGGTAGGTAACCTATTTATGAGGTAGATAGTTGTAGTGAGGGTGTAGGGCCAAAGGGTGAGGGGTAGGATGGCATGGGAAAGGAGGGTGAGACCCGTTTCAACAATGTGGCGGTGACGACGTTCGGCATACCCGTTGTGTTCAGGAGTGTGAGGAGGTGTAGTAAGGTGGGTGATGCCGTTTTGACCAAGGGTGAGTTTTAGGTATTCACCCCCGTTGTCGGAGTAGATTTGAATGATGGGGCGGTTGAAGTATTTTTCGACTAAAGCTTTGAAGCGGAGGAAGGTGTTGTAAGTGTCGGATTTGTGTTTGAGAGGGTAAAACCAAATATATTTGGTGAAGTGGTCTACAAAGATGACATAGTATTTAAAATTGTCAAGTGAGTGAATTGGAGAGGTCCATACATTCAAAAAGATGAGATCAAGGGGAGCATGTGAGACAAGAGAAGAAGATGCAAATGGCAGCTTGTGGCTTTTATTAATAAAACACGAATTACATGGAGGTAAGCTAGAGGAAATAGATAAACTAAACTTGCTACGTAATAAACTAAGAATGGGGGAAGCAGGATGTCCTAATCTATGATGCCACAGCTGTGAAGAGAGGGACCTTGAATGGGCAGAGGGTGCCAAATGTAGACACCATCCTCAAGGTTTCCATGGATAAGAGTTTGACTCGTGGCTTTGTCCTTGATAAGAAAAGAAGAATGTGAGAATTCAATGATGGCATTGTTGTCACGAAAAAATTGAGACACGGATAGAATGTTATGAGTAATAAGAGGAACATGTAAGACATTATTGAAATTGAGAAGGGAAGAGGAGGTGGGGAGAGAAAAGGAACCTATGTTAGAAATCGGAAGAGAGGAACCATCGCCGATGATGATGTCGCCACTGCCATTGTAGGGTGTGTGTAAGGCAAGGTTGGAAAGATCGTTGGTGATGTGATTGGTTGCACCACTGTCGATGAGCCAAGAAGGAGGTGGGGGCTGGGATAGGCTGCGGTGTGAGCTTGGGGGTTAGGTGTTTGATTTCGGTTTTGGCGAGGAAGAGGAGGGAAGGTCACAGTGGGGTGGTCGCGCTTGAATTGGCGACATTGAGAGATGACATGACCAATGTTACTGCAATATTGGCACTTTCCTTTAAAGGGGAGGGGTGAAGGGTTTGAGCTAGAGGATGGGGAGGGATTGGTGGTGTGGTGGTAGCCACGGTTGGGTGATGGACGGGTTTGGGCGGTGAAGGTGGTGGTGGGGAGGGGAGTGGTGGTGGTAGATTGTTTAAGGGTGAGTTCATGTTGGATGAGTTTTTCGTGTAGGGCTTCAAAGGAGATAGGGTTGTCTCGGGCTCGGGTGGAGTCTATGACGGGTTTGAAGGTTTCATAGTCCAAACCTTTTAGGATGGTGTAGATTATATCCTCGGAATCCATGGGTTTTCCAAGGATGGCAAGCTTGTCGGTGAAGGATTTTACAGCATTCATGTAATCATAGATGGATAGTTGGTTTTTGGTAAGGTTTGCAAGGTTGCCTTTGATTTGAAGGATGTGGCCACGGGAGGGGTTGACATAGGTGGTTTTGAGGATGGTCCAAGCTTCGTGGGAGGTTTTAGCTTGGTGAACAAGAGGAGCAATAGCGGGATCTAAGGTTCCTATGAGGGCTCCAAGGATAAGGCGATCTTGGCGAGACCAAGTGATGGCTGCCGGATTGGGAACAGTGGTGGTGGTGGCTGGTTTGGCCGGTTCATCGTCCGTTACGATGGCTGGGGTGGTGGTGGTGATGTTATCCTCGAGTTTTGGTGGGTGCCATCGACAAACTTTAAGAGGTCGAGACCAAAGAGGATAGAGGTTATTTGGGATGCCCATGTGAGATAGGTTAGGGGGTGAGGGTGCGACAATAGGATAGGTTTACTAGGAAGAGAGGTTGGGCGGCGTTTGGAATGGTGGAGGAAGCTCCGGCCATTGCAAGGGTGGGGAGGGGCTGCCGAAATTGGGAGAAGTTTTTAGGGTTTTGGGTTTTGCTTCTTAATGCTCTGATACCATGTAAGATTTGGAAAAACTTGGCTTGTTTATTCACTAGTATGTCAATATATATAGTTACAATAGGAGAGTCCTATTCTAATACAAGGATTGTAAAATCCAATCTATACAAGGAGAATATAGTTTCCTAATCTATGTATATCACAATATATACCAAATACAAGAGGGAGAAGTAGATTAGGAAACTTCAGCAGGATTCCAAAACAGATCAGGAACTGGCTGAGCCACGAGGCGGGCGCCTGGGCATGGCCAAGGCTGGCGCCTAGCAGGCAGTGGCCATGGCCGAGGGAGGCAGGTGATGAGGCAGCCTCTTGGTGCTGGAGCAGGCGGGCGCCTGGAGGCAGTGGCCTTGGCCGAGGCATGTTGATGCTGAGGCGGCCGCTTGAGCTTGACCGAGGCGTGCGCCTGAAGGACAGAGGCATCAGCCGTTGGTTGCTGCAATTGAGGCTGGCGCCTGACCTGTGATGAGGCGGGCGCCTCATGTGATTCTGAGTTAACTTCCTTAATAAGATGGCCTTCCTAATCATCCATATTGGACAATGAAATGGGCAACCTAGAGACCTAATCATCCTTCAAATAATAGAAAGTAATGTACAAGTAGTATTATAATATTAATATCCTTATTATTATGTACTCCCTCCGTCTCATCCGAAAAAATATAAATATCCATTTTGGGTGCAAAATGAATAATCATAAAGATATCATTTGGTACATGAGAATCGTGACCTTTCCCCTCCTATTTGTGACCTTTCCCTCCTATTTGAGCTACAGAGGAAGTAACTTTATACTAAATGACCATTTTGGGTGCCAAACGAGTAATCTATGTTAAAAAAAAAAAAAAAAAAAAAAAAAAACATAAGTTTATTGGTTGGGGAAATTAATCAAGCAAACACATACTTTATAAGGTTGGTTTTAAAGTTATGCAACTTTAACTAAAACAACACTAATTTTGAATTTAAGGAAGGAAGATAGGAACTTGAATTACGACATTTTCAATAATATAAATAAAATGCAACTGGTGTTATACAAATTTTTTTTTTTTTAGGCGAAAAGGGCAATGCCCCCTAAATTTTATTAATAATTCAAAAGTACAATAAATAAAGAAAGACAGAAAATAAAATAAATAAAAAGGTCAATCAAATCGCCTTTTAGGATTCCAAGGCCTTTTAGGCTTGAGATTTTTTGATTTAGCTTTCGATCCAGATTTTCCTCGTTTCCCTTTAACCTTTTGAAATCCATCTTCTTCATCGTAGTAATCTTCAAAATTATCGCCGTCAGCCATTGGAGCTCTCGGATCAACATGAACTCCCCCAACAATACCCCCATAAGTGCGAGCATCATGATATGCCGAAGGAGAAGTATCAGAAAGACCGCCTTCTGGTTCAGAATTGCATTTTTCCCGAAGAATAAGAGCTTCTTTTAGGTTTTTTGGGTTTATAAATTCGGGATTAAAATATTTAGGATTTGGCATACGAGCAGTAGAGGAACGTAAGTTAGGAGCTGATGAAGTTTGAATTTGTCTAACCTTTTCCCGAACGAGATTTAGAGCTTCGCTATCCAAAGCAGGAGCCGTCATAGGGATGGATGGTGAGGCCGTAGACCCATTTTGAATGGCCAAAGCCCCCAACTGCGCTCCAAGCGCAATAGTAGCTACCAGAGTTTCATTGCCTGTATTTATATCAACAATAGTTGTGTCATCCAAGACAACCAATTCTTCACCTTAAGTGTCAACCGTTTCATTATGGGTATCTATATCTTCACAACCATTTTCGGCTGACAGCTCGTTAGAATGAACTATCCCCCCATCGAGAACAACAACCTCAGTCTCATGAGCACAACCATCAATTTTTGCATTATTCTGGCCATTAGATTTATCTTCTTGAGACGCCCCCTTGATAGGCTCAACATTCTCAATTGACGAAGAAGGATCTTTCACTTTAACTTTTTCAACATAAATCATTTTCTTTCCCACATTGGCACCCTTCGTTATACCACCAGCATTCAGCTCTTTCGGAGTCTCTTTTGCAGTCGTGTGACCCTCATTCAGCACCTCCGCACTACCTCCATTAACTTCAGCCCCATTCTTTGGCTTCTTAGGATGAAGGTAGAAACATTCATTCAGATCATGGCCTAACTTATAACAGTGCTTACAATAGCTTGGGAGGTTATCAAACTCTAAAGGCTGCCAAAAACTTGAAAAATCATCTCCGCAATCAATGAAAACTCTAGACGGAAGTTTCTTCAAGAGATCAACTTGAACAAGAATTTTGGCCACACTAGGTCGAGTTAATTCAGCCGTTGGCTTGTCAATAGCAAGAGGCTCACCAAAAATCTTAGCAATGGAATACAAACAAACTTTATTAAACATATGAATTGGCAATCCCGGAAGACCAACCCAAACAGGAACCAATGAAGATTCCTTCCCCGGATGCCAAGAAGGAGACCAACGAAAGACACGCATGGGAAATCTGCCAAGGTACCATTGTTCTTTTGCCCACAAACGATTAAAGTCCCCCTCATGCATCAAACGAATAAGAATGTGCTTAGAATCAACATGACCCAAAGAAAAATCTGCTTTCAATCCAAACTTTAAAAAACATTGCCTAGTGGTTTCCATATTTGGCCTACCATGAGAGAATTTTCCAACAAGAGTGAATTTAAATGGTTGAGCCAAAGAATTAATCATCTCCTTGGTAAATTTTATGGCCGGTTCTCCTTTATATATTGACATAGGCACAAGGTTCATAGTAGGAGCCGAGTTCACAAGTGCAGAATCCTTGAATAAGGAAGAAAAGGATTTGGCTTTGGTAGGGGAAGGAGGCGGCTGCTGTAGTAAATTAGGGTTAGGACAAGGAGGAGAATTACCTTGGCCGCAACCAGATCCTTGAGCCGAAGCAGCCAACACCGAAGATGGATTGGAGGGTGAAGCCGAATCCAAACCAGCCATTAAGCGGCCAGAATCATCCATGAAAGGGGAACCCTAATTAGGGTTCCGCCAAGAAAGAGGAGAGAAAATAAAATCAGTGCGTGTGTGTGTTTTTCTCCGTTATTTTTTTTTTCCGAGGCTTTACTTAAGCAAGGAAATTAACAAATGGAGCAATAGTAAATAAGAAAATAAACAAATGCTTCTTTACTTAAGCAGGAAATTTCGTAGAATGTGGATTTAATTATATACTACCTCCGTCCCGGAATGATCTTCCCATTTTTCTTGGTATTATTGCGAATGTAATTTTAGCAGTAAATTTAGGTTAATTTAATTATTATAATGAAAATTTAAAATTTGTTATTGATACACCATTATACTCCCTCCGTCCCGCATACCATTTCTCTTTGTCCGTTTTGCACGTCCCACATACCATTTCTCTTTTCTAAAATGGCAAATAATCTTTACTATTCATCTCACTCATTTTCTCTTCTACTTTACTTTTATACTCACAATACAAATTAACTTACTATTCATCTCACTTATTCTCTCTCCTACCTCACTTTTTATAATCACAACATTTGCACCACTTACACTTTTTCTTAAAAGTATTGAAAGTATCAACATAATTATGATACATTATTTTATAAAACAAATTATATGACTTTTTTTTGTAACTTTAGTATAACCTCATTAGTACCATATGGGTTATGTATATGTTTACATTAGTTATCATTAAATAATGCAACAACTTTTATTTTGTTTATTTACGACTGTAAATAACTAACAGAGTTGATGGTGTGGCAATGCCACGTCAGTGTCATGTCATCATTAGAATCACCGTTAATGATGTGGTGTCATTGACGCGGATAAGAGTGACAGACGACATAAGTTAAAAAAGGAAAAAAAAATTGTTAAATTATTTGATTACAAATGTAAAAATATGTTATCTAGTTGTCATTAACAAATACTCCCTCCGTCCCGGTTCACTTGGCACCAAAATGAATGGCACAATAACTAAGAAAAAAGAATAAAATAAAAGAAATGTGTGGTAGAAAATGAAGAGAGAGAATGAGTGGGGTAAATAGTAGTGTTGGTTGAATAAATTGAGTGGTGGAAAATGAAGAGAGAGAATGAGTGGTGGGGTAGAGTGAATATAAAATTATAAAAAGTTTGTCATTTTGGGTAGTGCCAAGTGAAGTGGGATGGACCAAAATGAAAATTAGTGCCAAGTGAAGTGGGACGGAGGGAGTATATTGTATTATTTTCAAACTAGGATAAAATCAATTGAATAAGTTCGTAATTATTCCCAAAATAATACAATTTTGTACTCACTCCATTCCAAAATAATTTTCCTTTTTTATTTTTTATTTGGTGGCCAAAAACAAAAACAAGATTATGATCAATGAAACATTAGTGTGACAACTTCCTATTCAATACTTTATTTAGCAACAAAAAGATACTATTGAACAACCACAATATCTATCAATTAACACATCTAATCTAATACATCTAATGACAAGACATTGTTTAAAATATATACTTCATCCGTCCGTTCGACTTAGAATTTTGGTAAACTTGATAACACTTGACCAAGTAATTTAAATAAAAAATAATTATCCTAATAAAAATTTAAAAATTGTTATTGTATCACGATTAATAATACTCTCAATAACAATTTTTAGATTTTTATCATAATAATTATTTTTTATTTAAATTACATGATCAAAGTTGACTCAATTTGACCAAAATCCTAAGTCGAGCGGGACGGAGGGTGTATTAACAAGAACTAGTCTAACACCCGTGCGTTAAATGTACGGCCAAAAAATTTTGACAAAAAAAAAAACTAAATTAAAAGACTTAATATACCAATTAAGGTTAATTTAGATTATTTTAAGTAAAAGATATACAACAAAAATATACGGGCATTAATAATAAGTTACAAATTTTTAAAAAAAATTCCTTGCTCTCTAGTTTGATTAGCAACGCTTAAAATCAAATTGTTTTCATCCGAAACAGGAAAACAACTTTTTATGAAGTAACACTCTCATGCAAGGATTCTCAAATCTCAAAGTATACAACAATCCTTCTATTATTGAATATGTGAGTCCAAACCTTCAAAAGCTGCATTTTTATAGCCTTCAAAAGAGTTATTATAACTATAAAGGTTATTTTGAATTTAAAATAAAATAAAAAAAATATTTAGCAAAAATATATAATGGTACTAATTAATAATAAAAATTACAAATTTTGAAAAAATAAAATTGAAGATACTTCATCCTCTACTTATCTTTTCCCTTGGCTCGTGTCATCCAAATAAATTGATCACCCTTTAGTTATGCAAAAATGTATTCCCCAACATCAATAGATCTGGCAAAGCATCCAAAATATGAACAGCTTCCTCGGAGTCAAATCTAAGTTCCTGTATTGAAGAAACCCACCAGAGCATTGTGACTTTAGAAGGGGGAATGATGCAGTGGAAAGTTGGACTCAAATACTTCTATCACAGTTCCATAAGTAGAAATAGCACTTTAAGACAAGTAATGACGAGCAAACAAATAAAGAGGAGTGAGCCTTCAATAGAAATCATCATTCAATTCCCCCGCCTTGTCAGATGGAGGCATCCTTTGAACCTGAGCTGAAAATTTGCTTAAGTTTTACTGATAGAGGAGGTGCAGTAGATCCAAGCACGGTACTCACCCTAACGTGCAGGAATAACCATGTGGTTAAAGAAGAACCACTTAAGCAAAATGATTAAATTATACACCACTCCCATATTCTAAAAGGTCTTTGATTCGTTAAACAGAACCACAATGTAAAATCCATAGTTCCATATCATAAGGACTTCAATTGGAAACACAAAGAGAAGTCATGGGAACATAAATTTCTACTATGTAAATTCATTTTAGTTTTTCCCGGTGGTGCAGGTGGTATGTCAGCTATGGTGATGTGATTACAAAAAGGTTTCCTTTCACAAAAATTAAAAGAAAGTAAAATCAGCAGTTATTTAAGCTTCTTAGAGCTCCATAAAAATAGCAAGAATTAAAGGTCGAAAGAAATAATGCACCTTAAATTTCTCTTGCATTGTTAATGAAACAACAGTAGCTTAGCTGGAAGAGATAAAATTAGAGGAACCAATACACTGCACGAGAAAAGATGCTCAACTTATTATAAAAAAAAATGTACTGATGTTGATAGCAAATGCCAGTGAGAACGATTATTGTTACAAGAGTGCATATTATCATTGTAAAATGTAAACCATACATCTGCATTTAAATCTAAGTATCTCTTAACATCCAAAAAGAATTATACACAAAGAAAGTCAAAGGAAAACATGTGCAATAGACTTGTGTGTTTAAATATTTTAATAGATACTCCCTCCGTCCCGCTCGAAGCTTTACCTTTTACCCAAATGGGTGTCCCGGTAGAAGCTTCACCTTTCCTAAAATGGTAATAAACGTGGGCCCCATTTGTCAACCCCACTCACTTTTTCCTCTCACATACTTAAATTGTGGGGCCCACTTGTCATATTCACCAACTTTTCTCCCTCACATATTTAAATTGTGGGTCCTACTTATCATATCCACTCACTTCTTACCTCTCACAACCCTTCTCCCACTCATCACTTTTCTTAATTTACGTGCTTCACCAAAATGGTGAAGCATCGGACGGGACGGAGGGAGTATATCATATATGGCAGCTACAGAAGTGCTCAATAGTCAATATGACAATGCATTACTGTAATGAACTACTACACAGACATAAGCTTGCAAATTGTGATATAGAAGAAACCCATAAAAGTAAACATTCATGCAACCACTTGTATCAAAAAGTTTCTCGTCGAAGTAATAGGCCCCATCATCTAAAAACATGAAATCATAGCAAAATGAGTAGTCTGGTTCGAATTTGGCTTGTTATCAAAGATCAAAATAAGAGGATAACTATATAATATTTCAATCATGATTTGACCTGCAACTTCAAGTGCTACTCATTCTTCTCCAATTAATCCCCATGGAGGGCACTCCCATGAAAAGCAAGATCGTAAGGGAATAAAACAATGTTGAGTTTCATCCATGGGCGGACACAGGGAGGGCCAAGCAGGTACATTAGGCCCTACTTGACTTTTTTTTTTTTTTAAATTATGCTTGTCATTACTCCCTCTGTATTATGCTTGTCATTACTCTCTCTCTCCCAAAATAAATGTCCATTTTTTTTCTTTCAATTTTGCTCTTGATTCAAGAGTAAATTTGAAACTTTTTTTCGACATTCATTTAGGGACGGAAGTATTTTTTTTGTATTTAGACATGCCATACTAACTACTTGGACTTACATAATTGTTCATTGTTCCTATGGTGCTTGATGTTTTGATTTTGTTTCGGATATTAAGCAAAATGGTAACTATCAGTAATTTCTGTTGCAGCTAAGATTTTTTCTCCTTCTCATTTAGTCGCACTAAAGTTGTATTGCATGTGGAAAAAATAGCCAAAAAAAACTTGGCCCCCCTTACTTAATTTCCTGCGTCCGCCACTGGTTTCATCAACTTTTCTTTTTGCATATGAACCTTTCATTTACACAGAAATGTTACTGTCAAGTAATCTATGACCCAAAATGTTGTACAGAACTAAACAACAAGTATTTCATGATGCCATTTACTACATATTTCCAAAAACACCAAAAATTTGCGATTCTGAAATAAACAACAAAAGCATGTAGTGATTTTGGTTTAACACAACTACAAGATATTCTGGGCATGTTCCAATCAAATTCAAACCCAAAAGCTGCAAGTAAAATTGTTCTTTTGTGTATAGTGATAAAAGATGAATTAAAGAACTAAAAATGGGTTTAGAGAGACAATAATCGTGGTTGAGAAGAAGAAGAACAATCATCAATAGCTTAAAAGGAAAATAAAAAAAAAAAATCACAATTGGTTAAACAAACCGACAACTCAAAATTGACAAGTTTAAAGAGTTTATAAATTGGAATGCTTTAGTAAGCTTTCGTGATTTCAGAAGAAGTGGAAGATTGCGTAACCCTAAAAACCAAATCAATTGGGAAATAAATAAGTGAATTGAAGTCAAAATTGAGGGGTAAATTGAAAATGTGAGGAGAGAGAAAAAGCATATACCCAAGTAGATCGTAGCAATCGTCATCGTCGCAGTAGACACATTGAAGGTTGGACGAAGGAGACGATGAGAATCAATATGACGGCATACCAGCTTACGGTTGTTGCTGGCATTGGCGCCATCGTTCGGTTGTTCGGGCTCGTTATCAGTCAATCTCTCTGTTCTCCGGTTATACAAAGTTCGTCGAGTGGATGAACTTGAACAACAGAGAACTGGGCTTAGGGAGATGAGGGCGGCGGATTAGGGTTAGGGTTTCAGTTGGGGGTTCGAACAATGCATGAATTAGAGAAGAGATAGAGAGAGTTGTGGAGGCGTCCATGGAAGAAGAGAGAGAGGCGAAAACAATCATGGCAGACGAGATAGGGGAAGGTGACGACGACTTTGTTTATAGAAGATGGCGGGGATGTTTTTTGGGAAGAGGGTGTGATGCCTTAAGACGGGGATGTTTTTGGGGAAGAGGAAGTGATGCCTTGAGAAGAGAGGGAGTAGAGGGAGTGACGCCCGAAGAAGAGAGAGAGAGGTGGTGGCAGCCATTGGAAGGTGAGGCGACTATGAGGTTTTAGCAGAGGAAGTAGAGAAGAAGAGTGTATAGGGAATTTAAAAGGACTCGGTTATTTTGTGGGTAAGCATCCGACTTATCTTTCTAGAATGTTCCAAATGTGAGCGAAAAAAGAATTGTGCCAAAGTGAATTCACTTATTATTTAGTAACTAGTAGTACACCCGTGTGTTAAACGCACGGATAAAAAACTATTTCAAAGAAAGATAGAAATAATAGGAGAAGTTGCTCTCCATAGAGCACGTCACATCTATCCCTTTTACTTTTCCCCATTTTCTTTATAGCAAGTCACTATCTTACAAATGTGAAATGACAAAATCGACCAAATTTCCAATTCCAAAACTGGATGTGAGCGGGAAACGAAAAATGGAAATCTTTCTTGAGAAATTAAGGAGCTATTAAAAGTCTTAGTTAAGGAGCCATTTTGCGGTGATTAGGCGCCCTAGGCGTGACCTTGACGCCTTAGGCGTGACCTAGGTGCGCCTAACGCCAAGAAAGCTGGTGTTCACAAAGGAGCCAAAGGCCCCAAAATTTATACTATTTCATTTCCTAGCACTATGCTAAGGCCTCTCAATATATACTACTCCATTTCCTAGCATTTCAATTCATAGACAATGTGGGATTAATATCCCATTTGGTTTTCAAATGATAAGGCCTCTCAATACTCCCTCCGTCCCATACCTACGTGCACACTTTCCATTTTGGGCGTCCCAAACCTACGTGTACATTTCCTAAAATGGAAAGGAATCTTTACTATTTCCTCCACTCATTCTCTCTCCTACATTATTTTAATACTCACAACACCATTATAATTTACTATTCCCTCCACTCATTCTCTCTCCTATTTTATTTTCACACTCACAACACTTTCAATATAATACTCTCTCCTTAATTTACGTGAAAAGTCAAACTAGGCACCAAGGTCCGGGACGGAGGGAGTATATACTACTCCATTTCCTAGCATTTCAATTCCTAGACGATGTGAGATTAATGTCCAATTTGGTTTTCAAATGCTAAGGCCTCTCAATATATACTACTCCATTTCCTAGCATTTCAATTCCTAGACGATGTGGGATTAATATTATCGATAGTTCCAATCTCACTCAGCATCTTTAGGACTGCCTATTGATCAGCATGATATAAAGAAGAGGTTATATATGAATCTCATGATATTGCTATGTGTACTAACTCCAAATATCTGGAACAAATTTAGCTTCAGGGAAGAGAATACAGGTATGCTCATCAGATTAGTCTGAATGCTTTATACGTAAGACTATGTTAGCATACCTCATTTGCTCATCAACACCACTGCAAGATATTTTCATGTATTTGAAACAAGACGTTCAGGGTTTGAAATTTTTCAGATCAGAACAGAGGCCTACCTGGAAGCAAGATGCCTTGCAGCTGCTGTGGAGCAATTCATTTCATGTTCTGCATGTATTATAAAAAGAATCTCCAGGACCCTAGCCAACCGAGGGTTGGGGGTATAGGACCTGTTGCCTCTGCAATGTCAAGTGAAAACCACAATCATGTCAAAGATTTAGTTTTTTAGAACTACAGTTAGCTAATCACTATTAAGAGATACAAGATTAAATATTAGTTACAGCACAACCCAAGTACATTTCAGGAAACTGGGCTCTATATATATGCACCTATGTTGCATAGCTGAGGATGCAGAATTCGAAATGTAAAACATTTAGTTTACATTACAACTTAACCGAAGCCTCAATTCCAGTGTCCTTTTTTGAACACTTGGTGTATGCATTGAAACTTCTTGAAAATATAACCTCAATGTTCAATAGTTAATTAAAAATGGTGTATACATTGATACATCTTGAAAAATATAACCTTATGTGCAATAACCATTCTCAAAATGGACCACTCTAAGGAATGAGGTATTTCTCATGTTGAAGGAAGATAATTACATTATAGAGCATTATACACCCACACACACAATGACCAAAGAACGAAATGTACTTTATCAAAATAGTTAAGAAATAAAGAGAACACTTCATAGATTGGCTACAAATGTAATAAAATAGTAAGAGTCATAAAATATCTAGTGTGTTATACGGCACATACTAATCCAAGTATGAGTGTTCCATAAATGCACTTTTCCACGAGTCCAAACAAAGGTGAACATGTGAGTAACTTCTTTTATACTACAACCAATAGGACAATTCTGTGGGTAGATAGAAATACTATGTAGATTTGCTACCCTGGTCAGAACAGAGTTCAAAGAACATCTTTTATGCTAAAGAGGGAAGAACATACAGTGAGTCTAGCATGTACAAGAAGTTCTCTGGATAAGAAAGATTGCTCGAAGGAAGAACAGGAGGCCTCCCTGCCTAGGCCATCCTTAAGTAAGCTGCTGCAGCAATTGTTGGGGCCTGAACACCATAATTAAGAGTGTATTATCAAGTTGACATCATGACTAATTTAAAGAAAATGAAAGACATGGCAAGTGTAAGAGGAAATGAAAGTCAAGACAAGTAAGCTGACCTTCCCAAGTATGCATACAATTTGCTTATCTCTCACTTGCTTAGATTTGTACAAATCTTGGCCCTGAATAAGTGACACATAAGATACATGAGTGGGAACCTCAGATCTTAAGTAACAGAAATTACTGGCAAATAAAAAATCAGATTCTAATGACTAAGATCCCACATTAGAAAAAATAAAATATCATCTATTGGCACATGAGTAACTATAGTAAGATGAAGCACAAAAACAATCTGTGGTCAGTTGAGACTGAGACTGCTGGAAAATTGCGGCACGAAAAAATTAGAAAAAAAAGGCAGCCCAATGAACCAAAGCATCCCCGCGTAGCAAGGTCCGGGGAAATTCCCCCACCACAAGAGTGAAGTGTACTACATAAATGCAAGAGGTTGCTTCCAGGACTTGAACCCGTGACCAAGGTCACACGGCAACATCTCAACCAGTGCGCCAAAAAATTGTGCTTTCAAAATAAAATAAAAAATTAAGCCCTCTGTGTTTCAATAACTAAGCCTTCACTTGTCTAAATGAATTTTGTTTCTAGAATGATGCCATAGAAATTGTAAAGATTAATTGTTGGAGCATGATGGTAGTACAATCTTCTATCATAAAAGTACACAGTAGAAGTCTGCACTGTTCCATTATATTTCAATGTTCATGGAAGAAGCTGGCTTCCAATGTCCAAAACAATTCATATGCATAGTTTCATACATAAAACCTCAGCATACAGCTCTTAAACAAAAGCCCAACAGCAACAGCAGACCACGAAACAGTGTAAAACAACAGACTAATAATAGAAAATATGAATTGAGCAAGAGAAAGAGGGAAATAAACCTGAAATTTTGTTGGATGCATTTAGCCGACACCATCGCGCCGCTCAATTTGTCAACTGCATTCTTAATTGATTTCCTTCATCATAACTGTTAGGACCTAACTATGTAAACCACATAGTTATAAAAGGTTTTGACAAAGAAATATATCATATGTTATCTGACAGCCAAGATAACATATGACCTTGGACAGCTAAGACCTCAAACTCAAATTGCACTTCTTTATATACATCAACTGGACAGCTATGATTCAATCAACCTACAAAGATATCACTCAAAACCTCTCATGTACACTAATGTATCTAATTACATGTGTAGTATGGTGCATTACTTATTGCCTAAAACTTCTAGATCAAGAACTTAGCTCTGACAGCTAAGGTTCTCTCACAGCAAAGGTTTCATCCCTCAACAGCTATGATCTTCAACATCAACAGCAATGAAGAAATCCTGTGATGACCACGATGTGCATTGTCCAATCTCTCCATACAGATGTTGCCAGCTCACCTCCATGAAGATCACATGTTTGGTTGCAGATTCCAGCTATATTTTTCTCCAGTCAACAAAGGCCCTAAATGCAACTCCAACATGCATTTACTCCCTTGTCTCCTTGTCTCCTCCAAAGGCTATTTCCAAGCCTATAAAAGGAACTCTCCAAGACTGAAGACACCACCCCTTTTTACACACAACTTCTACAACCTTGCATCCAAACCTTCTCAACCTGCAACCAATAATCAAAACAACATTAAGACACTTGTAACTGATCTCAGGTGTATAAACTGATTTGTAAGAACCCCTTAAGACTGACTTTAAGTGGGTAGTGTGAATTGCTCAGTGTAGAGCTTAATCCCTAATAGACTGTACTTATTAGGAAGAGGAAGTTCAAGGAACTTGCCTATCCAATCCTTTGTAAATCTTAACGGGAACTAGATTTAAGTGGATTGATCTCACTTGTCAAGGTTGACAGTGAGGGTGGACGTAGGAGGAGTGAACTCTGAACCACCTTAAAATTCCTTGTGTTCAATTGGTATTATCACACAACACACACACACATATACACACACATACACTATTCACTTGTCTTTACATTATTTCAAACACTTTTATTCTGCTGCACGTTCAACTCCAATCTTTAAAACCAGTTAACCTCTGACAGCTAAGATTTCACCTCAGCTGTCAAACCTTAACTGCCTAACCTTTAATTTGATCTAAGCAAACAGGACCTTTCAATTGGTATCAAAGTGAGTGTATATCAAGCTCCAGACATTATCTATAGTGATAAAGGATATGGGGATGATTGCTTTCAAGATCAGCTATGGGATAAACAGGATTGATAGACCTTAGCTGTCAAGGCTTTTCAGAGGTGCTTGCTGTGATGAGAAGGAGGGTTGGTGAAGCTTTTGGTAATATGGATTTAGGTTTGTTTTTATGGTATTTGAATTTCTGTAAGGTAGGAATGAAGTTTGGTTTTGATGTTTAAGAAGCTTTTTGGTTTGATGAAAAGGTTAGCTGTCAGATACTATGTTGTTGACAGCAGCCATAGGATATGGTTTATTTTAATGAATAAGAGTTTTTATTTTGGTAGATTAATCATGCCTAGCATTGCTCTTAACATTTCAAATCTTTTCTCATCCATAGCCTTTGTTAGGATGTCAGAGACATTATCCTCAGTACATACTTTAGCAAGGTTAATATTTCCTTTTTCAACATGGTCTCTGATGAAGTGATGTCTGACCTCAATATGCTTTGTTTTTGAGTGTTGGACAGGGTTTTCTGTCATGGCAATAGTACTTGAGTTGTCACAAAAGATGGGAATGTTGGACAGTTCAATTCCAAAGTCTTGTAATTGACTTTTGAGGTAAAGTATTTGTGAACAACACAAGCCAGCAGCAATATATTCAGCCTCAGCTGTTGAGGTGGCTACTGAGGTTTGCTTTTTACTTGACCATGAAATGATTCTAGATCCAATAAATTGGCATCCACCACTTGTGGACTTTCTATCTAGGTTACACCCAGCATAGTCAGAGTCAGTGAATCCAATTAAAGAAAATGGGGATTCAGTAGGATACCACAATCCATAATCAGGAGTTCCTTTGAGATATCTCAAGATTCTCTTGACAGCTGAGAGATGGGACTCCTTGGGATTTGCCTGAAATCTAGCACAAAGACAGACACTAAACATAATGTCAGGTCTTGAAGCTGTTACATAAAGAAGGGATCCAATGTAACTTCTGTAAAGTGTTGGATTTACACTTTGACCATCAGGATCAGCATGAAGTTTGGTTGTGGTTGACAAGGGAGTTTTGGCAGGTGAAGCAGATTGCATGTCAAATTTTTTGATCATATCCCTTGTGTATTTAGCTTGGTTAATGAATATTCCTTCCTTCATTTGCTTGACTTGAAGGCCCAAGAAGAAAGTGAGCTCACCAATCATGCTCATTTCAAACTGGTCCTTCATAATATTCCCAAATTCAGTGCACAAGTCCTCATTTGATGATCCAAAAATGATGTCATCAACATAGACTTGGATGAGCAACTGATCATCTCCATATTTTTTGATAAACAAAGTGTTATCAATATGGCCCTTGGTAAATCCTTTACCAAGGAGATATCTAGATAGGGTATCATACCAAGCTCTTGGTGCTTGTTTGAGCCCATACAATGCTTTGTCCAATTTGTATACATGATCAGGAAACTTGGGATGCTCAAATCCAGGAGGTTGAGATACAAATACCTTTTCATTTAGGACTCCATTTAGAAATGCACTCTTGACATCCATTTGAAACACTTTCATCTTCTTAAATGAAGCATAGGCAAGAAATAGCCTTATAGCTTCAAGTCTTGCAACTGGTGCAAAAGTCTCATCATAGTCAATACCTTCTTCTTGTCTGTATCCTTGAGCAACCAGTCTAGCTTTGTTTCTTACTACAACCCCCTCTTCATTCATCTTATTCCTAAAAACCCATCTTGTTCCAATGACAGTTTGGTTCTTTGGCTTAGGAACAAGCTTCCAAACTTTGTTTCTTTCAAATTGCTCCAATTCTTCCTCCATTGCTTCTATCCAGTCTGGGTCTTGAAGAGCTTCATTTATCTTTTTGGGTTCAATTTGGGAGATGAAAGCACTCATTAGAGAGTCAAGAACAGGCATGTTAGGTGGTATGTCCATTTTGTGTATAGGAAGGTCTATATAGATGTTTTTGTTTGGAGGGATAATGTGGGTAATGATTTCAGGTTGAGGAATTGATTGAGAGGAGTTGTTATCAGGTTGGATAGGGTCTTCTTCAAGGGGATTTTGATGGTTGGATGAAGGAAGACCAGTTGATGCATCATGGCTGTCAGATGCACCTTTGCTGTTGAGAAGGGATTCATGGCTGTCAGACAAAGTTGGTTGTTTATTTGTGTCTTTGGGCACTATATAAGGAAGGGAAGGTGAATCTTCTTCAGGAATGAGACATGAGGGGTCATGAACAGGAGAAACCTCAGGTAGATTATCTGAGTTGCCCACAGCTTCATCAAAATCACATAGCTCAGTGTGACTTTGGTCATTATTTTCATCAAAGTCTACATGAATTGATTCCTCTACAACAAGTATTCTTTTGTTGTAAACCCTATAGGCTTTGCTAGTGTTGGAGTATCCAAGGAAAATTCCTTCATCACTCTTTGAATCAAATTTGTCAAGATTGTTTTTCCCATTGTTGTGTATGAAGCATCTACTTCCAAAGCCATGGAAGTATGAAATGGTTGGTGTTCTTCCATTCCAAAGTTCATAGGGAGTCTTGGAGTGAAACTTGTTGATAAGGGTCTTGTTCTGAACATAGACAGCAGTGGTCATTGCTTCACCCCAAAAATATTTAGGAAGGTTGTGCTCTGACAGCATAGACCTTGCTGCCTCACAAATTGTTCTATTCTTTCTTTCAGCAACCCCATTTTGCTGAGGAGTTCTTGGAGCAGAGAAATTATGCTCAATCCCTTTTTGATCACAGTATTCTTCAACACCAGTGTTCTCAAATTCCTTACCATGATCTGATCTAATTTTGATGATGGATAAACCCTTTTGGTTTTGAATTTTATTGAACAATTTGACTAGTTGTTCCAATGTATCTCTTTTGGATTCAAGAAGGATGATCCAAGTAAATCTAGTGTAGTCATCAACTACAACTAGAGAGTATCTATTACCCAACAAGACATTGATTCTATGGTTCTTCTCTCCCTCCAACAAGACATTGATTCAAGGAGCAAGTAAAGGAGAACCAGCCAAAACATGAAGGACAGCAGAGATCCCCTAGACAGTCAAGATCTCCTAGAAAGAAAGAACATGGTGGATAGCAGAGGTCTCCTAGACAGTAAAGATATAGTGGACAGCAGAGGTCTCCAAGCTATCATTGCACAGGCAAGTGCAAATTCTTCAGGTACCTTCAGCTTTATCTCACCACTCAGTGATTATCCTCCCTATAATGCAGTTGAAGAGTGGTGGCCAAGAAGGGTCTGTCCTTCTTTGTAGTTTTCAACCTCTGCTATTGATCCTTTTATGGAAAGGCATCCTGTTTGGCTAGAGAGATATGGAGATATCAAAGACCCTTTCCACTTTGTCCTTGGCCTACTTGATTCTCCCTCTTGTTCCTTTCTTGACAGCTTAACCTTAGCTGTCAGATCTCTGGTTCCCCCTTCAACCATCTTAGCCTTACCCTTACTTTTTGCTCTCTCTCTCAACCTATTTCTCTCACCTTCCAAAAGTGCCACTCTCTCCTCCTCCTTATTGGGATCATCTTTTAGTATTTGATCCACCTCCTGCTCCAAACCAATATCAGTTTGGAGTCTATATGACATAAACTCTCTCTCAAATCTTTCCTCTCTTGTTTCATCTACTCTTGGACTTTGAAAAACAAGTCTCTTTGCTGTCTTAGCCATTTTGCTAGGACTAAACTTTGAAACAAGCCTTCCCATTTGCTATGAATGAAATGGATTTGGTAAATTTCTTCATCTGAATCATTTCCTTTTATAGACAAATTCAGTTTCAGTCAAATTAGTGGCAATGATCATTCAAAATAGGCTTGGCTGGTAATTAAGTCTGACAGCTATGAATTTAGCTCTTGCCAAATCGAGGAAGTTTTTGGAACTTGCCACTAACACATGTCCATTAAATTCTCTGTTTATTCCCTCTGAAATTTCGTCTCTGTGTACGGAAATAACTCCCTTGTTTTATGGGAAGTTATTGTACATGTAATGAGTAGTGGGACAAAAAACACTATTCATGAACAGTCACTATCTTAAATGCTATTTTTTAACCGTTACACTAACCCACGTATTAGCCGTTTAAACAAACACAAATTCCCTCCTTTAACTATCATTTAACCTTGCGAACTAATCCCTCAGTTAACAATCACCATTCTCTCTTCCAAATTCATCCCTTGATTCACTCTGTTCTTGTCTCATAAACCCTAAAAATTTTCTGTTCTAAAAATCAATCATGTCTTACCCTGAAGCCCATGGATACTTCATCAAACCTGAGTTCTATGAGCACAATGTTGGAGCTCTCATCAAAGAACTCTTAGAATCCAATCATCTCTGCAATATGATGGAAGCTCAACCTCCAATTTATGAGAAGCTGTGCAGAGAGATTTTTATGAAAAGAGAAAGACAATCAACTGGGGCAATCAAAACCACCATTGAAGGTACTGAAATCAATGTGACCCCCAAGGTTGTGTCCAAGGTTTACAACATTCCTATCAAAAGCAATGGTGTCTCAAATCTCTGGAATAGGAAAGATAACAACCTGGAACAATTCTACAAAAGGTTCTTTGACAAACCAAGCTGCAATTATCAATTGGTTCAGGACAAACCAATCAAAAAGAAGGACCTTGATTTGTTCAAATCAACCCTAATTGATGTTGTGATCAAAGGGTTTGATGGAAAACAATCATCATTTGATCAAATAAGTCCTAATGAATGGAAGCAAGCCCTAAGTTTGATAACCAAAGAAGTAAACTGGAGTGTTGCATTACTTCACAACTTTCAATTGGCCACCTCTCCCTCTCCTTGGAAATTCAAAAAGCAAAACCCAAGGATGAACAACTTCAGATTCATGAGTGGAATTCTTCATCACCTTATTCCAAGGCTGAATCCTCCCCTAAAGGTTGAGTGGCTTGAGTCTACATCTCTAGTATCAACCAGAAGCTTCAACTTGAGCACCTTCAAACTGAAGAGCAAGAAGAAATTAGAGCTTGGGGACAGCTCTGAGAATTTTGATGAAGCCTCTAAAAGATTGAAAGAGAAAACTGAGAAGGATATGAAGATGTGGCAGGGATTGGAAAACATGGTGAATGACAAAAGATCCAAGAGAAAGCATGACAAAGGTGTTGTCATAAAAGAAAGAGCTCAAGAGACTTCTCCAACCAAAATCAAAATAAGAAAAAGCCTAGCCAAGATGAAGAGAACTGGAAAGGGAAAGAAGCTCAGCAAAGGAAAGCAAATTCAAGAAGAGGTAGCTGTTGAGCAAGAAAGTGCTCAAGAAACTGACAAAGGGAAGATGGTAGCTGAAGAACAAGCTGACAGTGAAGATACTCAGTCAGATCATATCTTCAAGGACATTGATGATTATGATGGTGAAGAGGAAGAAGTTCCTGATGATGTGTATGCTGGTGAAGCTCAAGGTGATGAGTATGATGAAGATATGAGAAGAGCTGTTGCTGAGTCACTAATGGAAGTGAGGACAGCTAAGGTTGGACAGTCATCTGGGACAGCTATGGAAGCTTCATCTCTGACAGCTAAGGTTGTCCCAATTGCTGAAACCCCATCCAAGAAGTTGAAGCCAACCACTCCTCAACCCTCCTCATCTAAAGACCAATCTAGTTCACCCCATGATTCTGTGGCTCAAGGCATCCTAAATCTTAATCCCTCCAACATCAGTCCAAATGAGCCTAGTGTTGAAAAAGATAGGGGGAATAACTCTAGCTCTGAAAAGGATGAGCCTGCATTAGGGGAACAAAAGTCCTTTGTCTCCAATTCGACGGCTATGCCTCTCTCTAGTCAAGAATCACCCTCTGATAGTCCCTCAGATTCTTCCCCCATTCCTGAAAACATCTTCAAAGCATCTGAAGGACTTTCCTTAGAGGATCCCAAGCATGTCCCTGCTGTTACCTATTACTTGAGACAAGTGCTAACAGAGCAAGAAACCCAAAAAGCCTTGAAACTTATCAAAAACAGAGATCTGGCTAAGAAAGCAAGCATTCCTGCACCTGAATCCTTTCCTGAACCTGAACCTCAACCCATACTTGTTGAAACTGTTCAAATTCATGAACCTCATGTTGTTACCCAAGATACTGAACCTCAACCTGTTCTTGAACCTGAACCTCAACCTGATCTTGAACCAGAACCTCAACCTGAACAAAAATCTCAATTTAAACCTAGTGAGTCTATTCAAACCCAAGAAACTCTTGATCCCTCCCTTGAATCTGAGATCCTTCCTACTTGTGAACCTTGGATTTTAGATTGTGAAATTGACTTTTCCATCCCCTCTATCATGGCTGCCCACCAAAGATTGAAAGACATTTCTCATTTTCCTGAAGTTGCTAATCCTCACCTAGTCTCTAATCCTTGGCTGTTGAGCAAAAATTCAATTATGATTCATGCAAGGAATAAATGTGGCCTCATAATATTTACCCATGAGGAATGGAAAAAGTACATAATAGCTCTCCCCAACTCCTTCTTTCACAAGGCTCCCTTGCTACCAAATTTCATGGATATTACCACCATAATGGATTGGGAAATTCTGTTCTCCCAGCTTCTCTCATCAGATATCAATGAATGCATTTATATGCCTTCATCCCTGGTGATGCCCTATGCATTGAGCTTGCCAAAGAAATGTATTGGAGGATTTGCCTCAATAAATCCATCATCTTGGCTGTCATTGCAAGACCAAGTCTGACAGCTATGTTTCCACCTTCATCTTCACTACCCTCTTCCTTGATCCCCCTAAACACAAGATCTCTCCAATCCAAACTTCCTCCAAACTTCAATCCTTCAACTTTTGTACCCCCATATCATGTGACCATCACAGACATGCAAAGATTTACAAGGTCAATGATAACCAAGATGAGACACATCCTGGAAGTCTCAACTGTGTCAAAATCTGAGAAGAAGGCCTCCAAAGGAAAGGCCATTGAATCTGATGAAGAAGCTGTGAACCTGGGAAAGAGAGCCTCTGGTACCGCTCCTAATGTGATTGTGTCAAGTGATGATGAAGATAGTGCTCCTGTGATGAAACAACATCAATTCTCAACCTCTACTGTTCTCACTGTCTCAATTGATCCTCCTCTACACCAAACTCAACAACCCATCTCTATTCAATCAAACCCCTTCTTTTCTAACCTATTTGCAGGAACAAGGGGTCAAAGCTCAAAACCAAAGAAGGCTCCCTTATGGGGTACCATGAGATTAAGAAATGATGAAGAGCCTCTGCCCAAAGCTGTTCTCAAGGAAAGGCAAAACCAGACCTTCACCTATGATGATGAGATGAGCTGGGAATGGAACAATGAGATGTACTACAGAGGTGTTGAGGACAAGATGAAGAGAGTCCTACTTGCAGAAAGAGAAGAGATCCTTGCAGCAAGAAGAGAAAGAGATGAATTTTCTTAAGAAAATTTTATGTCTTTTTGGATAAGTCCTTTTTAATCCCTACCTTTATTTCCTGCCTCTAAAACATTGTTTATTTTGGATAATATGTTTTGTTTTAAGACTCAGTTGATTGAATCAAGAAGATTGTTCTCATCTTCATTGGTATATTCATTCTTGAGTATCTTGCAGGTTATATCTTTATTAGATATATTACTTTGCCAAAAAGGGGGAAATTGTTAGGACCTAACTATGTAAACCACATAGTTATAAAAGGTTTTGACAAAGAAATATATCATATGTTATCTGACAGCCAAGATAACATATGACCTTGGACAGCTAAGACCTCAAACTCAAATTGCACTTCTTTATATACATCAACTGGACAGCTATGATTCAATCAACCTACAAAGATATCACTCAAAACCTCTCATGTACACTAATGTATCTAATTACATGTGTAGTATGGTGCATTACTTATTGCCTAAACCTTCTAGATCAAGAACTTAGCTCTGACAGCTAAGGTTCTCTCACAACAAAGGTTTCATCCCTCAACAGCTATGATCTTCAACATCAACAAAGAATGAAGAAATCCCGTGATGACCACGATGTGCATTGTCCAATCTCTCCATACAGATGTTGCCAGCTCACCTCCATGAAGATCACATGTTTGGTTGCAGATTCCAGCTATATTTTTCTCCAGTCAACAAAGGCCCTAAATGCAACTCCAACATGCATTTACTCCCTTGTCTCCTTGTCTCCTCCAACGGCTATTTCCAAGCCTATAAAAGGAACTCTCCAAGACTGAAGACACCACCCCTTTTTACACACAACTTCTACAACCTTGCATCCAAACCTTCTCAACCTGCAACCAATAATCAAAACAACATTAAGACACTTGTAATTGATCTCAGGTGTATAAACTGATTTGTAAGAACCCCTTAAGACTGACTTTAAGTGGGTAGTGTGAATTGCTCAGTGTAGAGCTTAATCCTAATAGACTGTACTTATTAGGAAGAGGAAGTTCAAGGAACTTGCCTATCCAATCCTTTGTAAATCTTAATGGGAACTAGATTTAAGTGGATTGATCTCACTTGTCAAGGTTGACAGTGAGGGTGGACGTAGGAGGAGTGAACTCTGAACCACCTTAAAATTCCTTGTGTTCAATTGGTATTATCACACAACACACACACACATATACACACACATACACTATTCACTTGTCTTTACATTATTTCAAACACTTTTATTCCGCTGCACGTTCAACTCCAATCTTTAAAACCAGTTAACCTCTGACAGCTAAGATTTCACCTCAGCTGTCAAACCTTAACTGCCTAACCTTTAATTTGATCTAAGCAAACATGACCTTTCAATAACCCTGAGAACAATCTCTGAAATTTAATGCGTGCATACATATATATGCTTCTGCAATTTGATTGTGGTTGAATGGAGGTGTAACTGTGAGAGAAACTACACGAAATCGAAAATCAATTGACAGATTTAAAGTTAAAGGTACAGATAACAAAATCTAACATTGTGAACGTGTGAGAGAAAGCATAAAATTAAAACCCAAATTAGTGATTTAAAAACCGATAAAACCTTATAAACACTAGAAAGAAAAACACTACAGTCATAGAAAATGAAGAAAATGATTAATAAATTAGAATTGGAAGTCGTGGAGGAACTGCTTACAATTTGTGTCAGAGAAGATGGAATCCGCCGCAGATGGAGGAGGTGAGCCGACCGAAAGTGAACATAGGGTTTCAAACTTTCAGTCCTGTAGACAGAGAAGGTCGGAGGGAGGGTGAGCGAAGAGAGATCGGTGGATCTCTCGAGTCGCTGAAAACTATGGATAGTCGGAATCGATGAAGGGGAAGGTGAAGTGACGGTGGGATGGTTGCAGAGAGTTTTGGAGAGAGAATATTAGAGAGAGAAAGTGGGGAATGGAAAGAGAGATCGATGAATTGTTTTGCTTACCATTATTATTAGGGGTATTTTTGGGTTAATACGTACTCCCTCCGTCCAAGTTAATACTTCACAGTTACTGTTTGCGCGGGGATTAAGGAAAAAAATAATGATATAATGTTGTGAGTGTAAAAGTAAAATAGGAGAGAGAATGAGTGGATGGAATAGTAAATTATAATGGTGTTGTGAGTATTAAAATAATGTAGGAGACAAAGTGTGAAGTATGTAATTGGACGCCCAAAATAGAAAGTGTGAAGTATGTAACTGGACGGAGGGAGTATGTAAGAGGTAAGAGGTAAGAGGGTGTATTCGGTAACTAACATTAAGGAGACAATGAATCTAGTCTATATTTAGTCCAGATGCTTATTTGAGCGGGAAAAAGTGGGTGTGTTGAAGTGCTTTGCACTTCAGCCTTTATTTAGTTATAGATATGCTTAGCCGTATTATTAACGTCTTATAACCGATTTATTATATAAATAAAAATTCTGTTGACCACAATCTTGATTGTTTTACGCTTCGGCCAACCTTATAAGAAGTGCTCTCTTCAACCTGCTACATATTCCCATAAACAGAGTTAAATATGATAAAACCCTGGTTCATAACGACATTGATTCTCATAACTCTTATTTTTCACAATGTTCTCCAAAAGTCAATGCAGCTCAACAACCTTGTAAGCCAAGCGGTAGAGTCAAAGGCCGAAAGCCGCCATCGGACCAGTGCAACCTCGACGTCCAAGACTACCAATGTTGTGTTCAAGGGAAGATATAACACAACATACAAATGCTCACCACCCGTATCCAATACTACCAAGGAACTTCTGACTCTAAACAGTTTTGAACGAGGTGGGCCCCTTTACATCCCGTCAAAATGCGACGGACGTTACCACTCTAACGATACCGGTCGTGGCACTGTCGAGTGGATGGTATAACGGAGGGGAGGGATGCCTCAACGGGATAGTAATAAGTGCTAAGAACGGGCGGAGTGTTAAGGCTATGGTGGTTGACTTGTGTGACTCTAGCATAGGATGTGATAAAGAACATTACTTTAGGCCTCCTTGTGGTAGTAACATTGTTGATGCGTTGCAAGCTGTGTGGAAAGCCTTGGATGTGCCTGAAAAAACATGACTTTGATCCAAATCAATGACAAATTCGAAAAGCGCGGTTGCTACAACAAAATTCATCTTATTTCCTATCATATTATATATGCAAATTGATTACTAAACATTTTCTGCTCCTGAATTACTTAATTGGTGAGGAAACTTCTCTAAGAGATAGCAAGTATAGCAAAGCCATTACTTTCGGACCTTCGGTAATCACCAGACTATAAAGACAGGATGAAGTAGAGAGAGAGTACCTACATAACAGCAGCACCACCCATTAATCATCAAGAGATTAACACTTCTAACCATAGAGAGATCATGAGCAGCAAGCAAATATTTTTCATCACCAGCTTACCACATCTGAAAAAAAAAGAGAGAGAGAGAGAGAGAGAGACTAAAGGTACTGTCAGAAAGCCCTAAATCCATTTAAGATCCTCAAATTTAGTATCCGTAAAGCAAAGTCATCCATCTGCTCCAACACCATGTCACAAAAGTGCCGGATCAATGTGCCTGCCTCGACCATCAAGAATATTTAGATGGACTGGACCTCCAATTTCCTCACTAGCCAGTTCAAAAATGTACAGCATATGATACCTTATACACCCTTTACCATTCCTAATTCTATACTCCCTCCGTCCCTAAATTAATGTCGAAAAAAGTTTCAAATTTGCTCTTAACCAAGACCAAATTTGAAACTTTTTTCGATATTCAAATAGTACTGGCTCAATAACACAGATTTAAGAAAAATGGCAGAAGATTTTGAAGTAGTTAGTATAGAATATGTAATATAGACAGGAAAATCCACATCCGTAATCTTTGTTGTTACCCTTCTGGGAATCATGCAGACTGTCAGCAGATGAGCCACATTTCAATTAGGACGAAAGATACAAACTGCATACGGATTGGATAGCTTAAGAACTTTGACATGCAAGATTATACAACGCATATCCATTCAATTCACGGGACATCAAAACTATAGATTCTTTCTTTTGATCTACTTATAACCAGTGTAGGCATCAGTTATGTGTTCTAGTACATCAGTTATGATAATCTGTTCAAGTTGAAAAAACCTCAGTAACGGGCAGCTCGTAGCTAAATTGTTGTGGCTGGCCGGAGATGTAGACTAAGCTAAGTATGTAAAAAAAAAAAAAAAGAGTAAAAATGGGAAAGGTTTTTAGTGTTTTCTTGAAAGTTCATCTTTTAAGCCGTAAATGCCGAGGATGGCGAAAGGCTGTTTGTTGGATGAAAAAGAAAAAGAAAATTTTTGCTAAAACCATTCCATATCTTTGATTTCGTGGACTCTGTCCGTCTATCCCTACGGGTTGATAGTTAAACGATTAAGTCGTTTGCAAAGATGACAAAAAAATTGTATTTTTATGTCATTAAAAAAATCAAAAACCCATCTTTGATTTTGGAATTTATTCCGTCTATCCCTTCGGGTTGATAGTTAAATGAATAATTCATTCGGTTGGATCTTTTCCGTCTATCCCTTCGGGTTGATAGTTGAATGAGTTATTTGTTTGCAAAGATGACCAAAAAGATTGTACTTTTTTGTCATTTACTTTTCAAAGTTAATAAGTCATACTCCCTCCGTCCCAGCTCATTTGACACTTATTTCCATTTTGGGCCGTCCCAGCTCACTTGACACCTCCCAAAAATAGCCTACTTTTTATATTTTTATATTAGATGGACCCCACCACTCATTCTCTGTCTTTATTTTCCACCACTCAATTTATTCAACCAACACTACTATTTACCCCACTCATTCTCTCTCTTCATTTTCTACCACACATTTTTTTTTATTCTATTTTCTTAATTTTTGTGCCCACCTCTTGGGTGTCAAGTGAGGTGGGATGAAGGGAGTACTTAGCAACACATCTATTATTCGGCCAACCACATCAAGCTTATGATGAATATGGATGATAATGATCATCATGATGAATTAATTAAGAATGCAGAATTAGTAGAATATCCTAAGAATTTGGATAAATTGAACAAATGGGTAATCCCATCCGTTCCTTCAAATCAAATTTATAATATTGGATTGTTTGATATGCGATCTAGGTTTGCTATTAAAACAATAGAGCAAACAATTAGAATGTCCGAAAATACTCAAACAATTAATTTGTTGAGTAAGAAAGATTTGATTCCTTTTAGGAATTACAAATTTATCCATATAGGATTAGTGCAAATTGCATTTAAACCCTTAACTTTATTAGGGGTTAATTCAAGTATAATGGCATATGTTAGAGATGGTAGATGTAAAGACTTCAAACCCTCTTTAGCAGCTTTAATTGAAACCAGTCTATGCCATGGACCGGTTTATTTTGATGTATCTCCTAATTTAACTCTATCTTTATCTGATAGTAATTTATTAGATGCTATGCAATTAACCATTCATACTAATGGTTATAATTTTAAACAAGGAAGTGAAATAATAGCAATATGCTATAGGATTTATTATAAAGTCTTACAAACTTTAAATCCCAAAGTGAAACAAATCTCGTTTCCAGGAACTACTACGGTAGTCCAAACCAATTTGTTAACCTCGAACATAGCCACTAATAGGTTAATTAGATGGGATGAAATAAACTTCTTTCCAACAACTTGGTCCCTTCCTCAGGAAATAGAACCTGAATCCAAATTAAATAATAAGATAGATCAAATAATTCAAACTTCCGAAGGGGATGTAGAAATTAAATTTAATTCTCAAAGAACAATAAAATTACCTAGGTCAATGTCTGCTAGGTATTCTACCAATAGTGAATCCTATACTTTCCCTAAGGAGACTTTTAGAGCCTCAACCTCTCAAGAAAGAGACGAAATAGAATCTTCTGTAGAAGAAATAAGAATAAGTCAAAATAATATTCCAGAAGGAATTTATAAGAATGAAAAACAGAGTAGGCAATCTCCTACTCAATCAGAAATGAGTTTTCATATTTAATTAATGGATTATTCTCCAGGAAGTAGAATAAGAGGAATTCTTAATAAAGAATTTCAAGAAGATGATAATAAAGAGTTTCGTGAATGGTATTGAACAGTATAAACCGAGATACGAACATGGGCTTGTTCGAGTTGTGCCCAAATGGATTGGGCCATGAATATAATCTAATAACCAAGTATCTGGGCCGAGGAAAGTCTACCTCGTATGCCGAGGAGAATCCATCTCGGCCTTATATCATCATGCTTGGGCCGTCATATTTCGAGATATCACAAGTGACGAGGAGAGAAAAGTTCTTACTTCGGCATATCCTCAAGTGACGAGGAGACAAAATCATTTACCCCGGCATCTCTACATGCCGGCCAATCATCAGATGACGAGGAAGCAAAATCATTCACCTCGGCATATCATCAAATGCCGAGATAAAGTATTCTTGCTCCTCGGCATTCCGGCTAGCAGATTATACAGTCCTTATTCAACAAGGATTCTACAATCATGATCCAATCAGGATTACAATTACCAACACCAATTCAAGTCAAACAATGACTCCTTAACAGATATAATTCTCTTAGGATTATATCTTATCTCTTTACAAGTTCACTTCAACATGGATTCTATCAATCCATCCCTATAAATACAAGCCCTATGGCTCATTATTTGGTACGTTACTTTTTACAATACAGAAACTCTGTCAATTTAGTTTCTCATACACAAACCGTGAACTTACTCTCACGCCGGAGGGCCTTTAGCCGAATCCGCCCCGGCTTAGTTTACGTGTTTTCTCTTATTTTCAGGCCTTGCAATCACCGGAGCATTCATCGCTTGGATTTGGGCTGATTTGACGATTTTGGCTTCATCAATTGGTTCCATTGCCGGGAAATCGATTCAAACACCCTTTGTTTGGCCTGGAAAAAGCTCGCTAAAAGCCAATTTTCTTGCCGGAAATCTGCTAGATTTCAACGGAATTACTTGTTCCATTTGGGCTCTGTTCTCGTAACCGCCGGATTCTGCAAAAATTCGGCCGGAATCTGCCAGTTCGCGTCTGAAGCGAATTGTTTGGCCTGAATTTTTTGCGTTAGAAAAATCGCAATTGGCTGTTTGTTTGTGGTCAAAATTTGCCCTAATTTTGGCCAGAAATTTGGATCTATTGGAAATTGTGATTTTTGGGAAATTTGCACTTGGTAATTTGTTGTTGATTTGCAATGGACGGACAATCTTCAAGTGTAACTGCTGAGGACCAAACCCAAGTAAATGGGGCTAACGCAGGAGCCGAGGAGCTGCCTCCCCCTCCTCCTCTACCTCAGCCTGACGCCCTTCCTCCCCTCACCATGACTCTTCGTTCCAAGGGTCAGGCGAATGCCGAGGGAGAGGGCACCGAGCTTCCTCGTACTACTCTTCCTCGCGGGAAGCAAGTGGGAAGGAAGAAAACAAAGAATGCCGACGCCGGTCAAGCAGGAGGAACTCTACCCGTTGACCGACGCTCTTTGTTACATAAACAAATGGAGACATTGCAAAGGATGTATGAAACACAGGCTGCTCTTTTGCAATTGGACCCAGATCATTCCATGGCTGAATTCATTAGGCCATCTATGGGCAACCCTCTTGAAAGGGAACAAGGTGAGCACCGAGCTCCCCCCCTCAAGACCGCTGAACTACTAAAGCAAGCCCACCGGGAACCTACCCGTCCTCGGCATGACAGTAAGAAGAAGGATCAGGTGGTTGACCTGAGAAGCCACTTAACTCCTAGGGAAGAGGAAGTAAACTCCAGGAACCTAAGAACAAGGCTCAGTCTAAACAGGCGAATGTCACCACCTCGTCTAGTCATAGCACCTCGGCGTCCTGATTCTCCTCGTCCTCGTCAATCTCGCCATGATTCTCCTCGGCCACGTCGACCTCGGCCAGATTCTCCCCGTCCTCGTGCTCGTGAATTTACAAGGCCGAGGACACCTGAACCATACCGAATGCTACTTGGCGGCCAAGACTTGGAACTAAGGCGTGATAAGGCCCCCTCCAAACGCGAAAGCCACCGACATGACGCGGAGCACAGTAGGGTGAATGGTCGCCCCAAGGATAAATCAACCAGAAGCTCCCAACGAAGCACCCGCTCTAGCAGCGACAAGGGAATAGAAATAAAACAATGGGAGCTGTTAAAACAAAGACTGGATGACATGGAAATGGGAAAGAAGTTTAATGACGATGACTATGACTGGGCCACCCGTCCATTCTCCTTGAGGATTACTGCTGCACCACCTAATCCTCACCTCAAGATCCCGAATTTTGAGAAATACAATGGAACCACTGACGCCAAGGACCATGTGCAAAGTTTTGAACAAACCATGAATCTCCTCACCACTGCTGATGACTTGCTCTGCAAAGCTTTCGCGAGCACCTTCTCCGGAACAGCTTTGACCTGGTTCCGTGAACTGAAAAAAGGTTGCATCGATTGCTGGAGGGGCATGAGGAGAATGTTCTTGGACCACTTTGCCACTGCTGGTAAGAGGAAGATGAGATTGGCCGACTTGGCCAACATCCAGCAAGGAAAGGGAGAGACCACCCTCAGCTACTACAACCGGTTCCGAAAAATCAGACCAGGTTGAAGAGAGCCTCACTGACAGGGAGGTCATTGTTTGTTTCAACTCTGGGTTAAAATCTGGTCCCCTCATCTATGAACTCTCAGCCCGGGAACCTAAATCCAAATCCGAATTATACAAGGTGGCTTATGCCATTTCCATGGCTGAAGATAAAACAAAGAAAAGAGGATCGGACAAAACGGAACCAGAGGCGACAGGCACTCGCCAGAATGAAAATGGAAACGGCAAGGGTTCCAAGGGGAAAAATAGAACAAGGAGCACTGAGAAGCTTGAATTCACCCCTCTTACAAAACCCATCTCAGAAATCATGCAGCTAGTAAACCTTCCTCCACCCCGTCCGCTGACTGACAAGCCAAAATTCCCTCGTAACATGAACAAATTCTGTGACTTCCACAAGGATCATGGGCACGATACTGAAGGCTGCTGGGCCCTCAAGAAAACGATCCAGCGATGGATAGACGAGGGAAAGTTAGATCGCTATGTCATGAAGAAAGACGGCAAGCGAAAGCGGAAGGAGGAGGAAAGTGAAGATGATGACAAAAGCGAGGATGAAGACCGCAGGCCTCCAAGGGCCAAGTTGCATGTGATACGTGAAGAGGTAACTTCCACCAGAAAACTAAGGGACCATATCCACGAGCTAAGCAAAGTATACCATGTTCCTGCTTGGATCCATAAAGCGGAAGAGGTCATTAGTTTTTCTCCTAATGAGTTGGCGGGAAGCCGAGCAGCCCATGAACAACCCTTGGTGATAAAGGGCCGAATTGACAATGTTGAATCCGAAAGACTTCTTATTGACACAGGGGCCTCCCGTGACATCCTGTACTATTCTGCCTTTCAACAGATGGGCTTGAAAGACACCATGCTGGAGCCTTATCATGGAAGGCTGGAAGGATTTACCAATCACAAGGTTGGAGCCAAGGAAACTGTGGAGCTGGAACTTGAAGTCGGTGACCGTCCCTTCCGAGCCAAGGCTACTGTAACTTTTGTGGTCATGGACTTGACCAGTGACTATCATGCAATCATTGGCATTCCGAGCCAATAAGCGGGGTTTTCTCTTCGAAGAAGAGTTGCCAGCGATTGGTTAGTTCGGCCTCTACTTCGATTTCAAAGCAATAAGCGGGGTTTTCTCTTCTCCCGACTCTGAATGGTTTGACGGACTTTCCCTCAGGTATTTCAACGAGAGAGGCCAGTGTTGCTAGAGCATTCGCGAACCTGTTGCGATCTCTAGGCAGGTAATGGAAGCTGATTTCTTTGAATTGAGTCACTAGCTCTTCCATATAAGTGTGATATTTCTGCAGACCCGGGTCCACGGTCTTCCACTTGTTAGAGACCTGGTTGATGATGAGGGCAGAATCACCGTACACTTCTAATTCTTTGATATTTCTTTCAAGGGCAGCCTCCAACCCGTCTATGCAAGCCTCGTATTCAGCAGCATTGTTGGTCACCTCGAAGTTTAATCTTACTGCTATGGGGGTGTGCTCATCAGTAGGATCGACCAGAAGCATTCCTATTCCATTCCCCCTTTTGTTTGACGCCCCGTCGAAGAAGAGTTGCCAGCGATTTTCTCCTTCTAGGGCAAAGATTCCATCATCAGGGAATTGAGGCTCAGGTCCTCGGGACTCATCACTTGGGAAATCGGCCAACTGTTCTGCCATTATACGCCCTTTCACGAATTTCCTCGATACATAAGTGATGTCGTATTCAGCCACGAAGAATGACCATTTTGCCAATCTCATGGAGATGGAAGGCTTGTCGAACAGATATTTGATGGGATCCAACCTTGAGACGAGATGTATTGGGTGAGACTGCATGTAGTGCTTCAACTTTCCCACTACCCAGACCAGGCCTGCGCAGGTCTTTTCACAAGCAGAGTAGTTGAGTTCGCTCCCTTGAAGCTTTCTGCTTACGAAATAGATGGCGTTTTCGACCTTGGAATCTTTCTTTTCTTGAGCTAACATAGCCCCAATTGCTGTGTCCGTGACAGTCAGATATAGCAATAGTGGCTTTCGCTGATGTGGTGGGCAAAGAATCGGGGGATTCACAAGGTATGCCTTGATCTGTTCAAAGGCGAGCTGGCATTCTGCAGTCCATTCTGTGTAGGCATTTTTCTTCATCAACTTGAAGATCGGCTCACAAATCGAGGTTAGCTGATTTACAAAACGGCTTATGTATTGCAGTCTTCCCATGAAGGATTTTACTTATGTCAGTGTCCGGGGTGGCTTCATTTCAACTATGGCCTTGATTTTCTGGGGGTCTACTTCAATTCCCCGTTCTGTCACCATATATCCTAGCACCTTGCCTCGTCTTACACCGAAGGTGCATTTGGCCGGATTCAGCCTCATACTGTGGTCTCGGAGGCGGCCGAAGAATTTTCTCAGATCAACAAAGTGCTGGCCATCTGATCCTCTGGAGTGTATTATCATGTCGTCCACATAGACCTCAATTTCTTTGTGGATCATGTCATGGAATAGGGCTGTAGCTGCCCTTTGGTAAGTAGCGCCGGCATTCTTTAGCCCGAATGGCATGACCGTGTAGCAGTATGTGCCCCAAGGGGTCGTGAAGGCTGTCTTGGCTTGATCTTCTTCTGCCATTTTGATTTGGTTGTAACCGGCAAAACCGTCGACGAAGGATTTAACCTCATGGTTGGCCGTGAAATCCACTAGGATGTCGATGTTTGGCAAGGGGAAGTCGTCTTTTGGACTAGCTTTGTTCAGATCTCTGAAGTCTACGCAGCATCGGATTTTCCCGTTGGCCTTGGTCACTGTTACTATGTTGGAAAGCCATGTTGGGTATTCAATGACCCTGATGAACCCTGCTCTGAGCATCTTTTCTATCTCCTCTTTTACTTGTAGGGACCATTCGGGCTTAATTCTTCTTAGCTTCTGCTTCACCGGCTTGACTTCCGGGTCAAGCGGTATCCGGTGTTCAACTATGGAAGGGTCGAGGCCTGGCATATCTTTATAGGACCATGCAAACACGTCCACGTATTCTCTTAGCAGCTCAATTAGGGCATCCCTTTTGGTTCCCTCGAAGAAACTACCAATTTGCATCTCTTTAGGCTCTTCCGCAGTTCCCAAATTCACACTTGTCAAAACCTCTTCGGCAGCTTAGGCTCGATTTTCCTCTTTTCGGACAACCCGCTTAAAGATTTCTTTGATATATTGTTCGTTTAATGTGTCTGCTTCTTCATCTAGTGAATCATCATTAACTATTTTTAAGTTATTAGTTAATTTATCATTAGTTAAAGCGGCAATCAGGGGATACTCAGAAAGGTCCATCATTTCATTAAGAACGAAGGGAAATACAGCATTGGCTACAATTTCCTAGTCTTCAGGCGTAAGGCCATCGGACGACTCGAGAGACTCGAACTCAACAATGAGAGACTCGGAGGACTTTACATAGGTTGACACAAAGAGACGGGGGACCAATCCAAGCTTGGTGATCATTTCTTCTTTGGTCGCGGACGGGCCTGAAAGAGTTTCCCAATTCTTTAATGGCATCGCTGTCGGTGGCCTCATGACTCGGGAATTGTGTTGTTTCTGTTCTTCTTCCTCGATCATTGCTACCATCTCTTTGTCTGAACCAGAATCAGTCGGTTCCGGCACCTGAAAACTGAGCATATGAATGTAGGGGTCTTCTTGCGGATCTGCCGCATCCTCAATTCTGGAGAATTCTAACTCGTCGCAGTCTGACCGCTCAATCCAGATGTAAGGACGTATTGCATCTTGGTGTGCTGCTGGAGCTGCTGGAAAAATCTCATGCCCCATGCTTGAGCGGAAAGGCTTAGTGGGTAGTTCCTCGAGGAGGACGTCCCATACGATGTTCATACATTCGAGTTGAGTCTGCCGGTGCTTGTCGACTTTTATCATGAAAATCTCTTCGCTTGGCAAGGCCAGAGAATGGGTTTGAAGAATGCTGACAAATCTGTGATTGGAGACTGGGGGTTTGTATGCCCGTACCATGGCGGTATTCAGTGTATCTTTCCATTCTGCCTCCAAATGTTGGAAATGGCAATTGAACTTGATGAATCAAACTGCTTCAGGGTCTGCCCGCTTGAGTTCGTTGACATAGTTGGCATCACCGGATTCTGGGGGATTCTGATGAGACTAGCCCCGATAGTCCCTTGGTCGATTCGAGGGAGGCAGCCCCGGTGTCTGGCTGCGGGCACGCTTGGCGACTTCTCGGCTTCGTTCCCTATGAGGAAACTGTCACCCCTAATGACTTCAAGATCCCCCTGCCGGTTAATGAACTTGACGCATTGATGGAGAGTGGAGGCTATGGCTTTCATGTGATGTAACCAAGGGCGTCCCAACAGAGCTGTGAATTCGGATGGGATGTCCATTACATGGAATTTCGCTGGCACCATTTGGGTTTCGAACCAGAGTTCCAGAGTCACTGTCCCTAGGATGGGACGAGATGTGCCGTCATAGGCCTTGATTGACCGGGTAGATGGGATCATGTGCCTTTCATTGATGCGTAGGGCCCGCATCATGCTGAGGGGAAGGACGTTGACGGCTGATCCATTGTCCACCAATACTCCGGGGAGTGATACGGTGTTGAGCCGGAGAGTGATGTACATGGCCTCATTGTGTCTGGAAACATCTCTTGGCAAATCTTCGTCGCAGAAGGTGATCATGCTACCATATAGTCGGGAATCATAGATTTGGTCCTTTTCCAGAGAAAGAGAGTCATCAGGCCGTCTGTTTCCCGTCTTTCTTTTGCGAGGCAAAGCCTTTGCTGAAGCCTCAGGGTTGTGTCGAGGCTGTTTGTAGCGGTTGCCACCATTGGTCAGCACATTGATTGAGTGCGAGCGCCAAGCCGGCGTTGGTTTTTCTTTGCCGGTATGCACTCGGGAGCTGGACAAACTGAACCTCGGCTGATCCCGCAGGGGATTAGGTTTCTGACTGGCGGTAGAATTACCTAGACCTGAGGTACTCTGGTGTCCCAAGGTCTGGATTCTGCTGCCAGCAGGGCTTTCTGGCTTTCTTACCCCTTTTTGCTCTAGAGCGGCATGGCCTGGAGGAAGGGAGGACTGGCTGGAGTAGAGTGCGTGGTAATCGAACTTTCCGAATGGCTCTCCGAGTGTGCCTACACTGGTATCACCGGCTTCGAACCTTTCTTTCAGCTTTTGCTGGGAAGAGGATTTCTTCTTTTTGGGAGGACGATCTTCATTTACCCAATCTTGATAATCCCTTTCGAGACAGTCGAGGCAGTCACAGATATCCCACCAAATGTGCTCAACAGCTGGTGGTGGATTTGGGACCTCGGGTTGAGCTGTGCTAGAATGACTCTGAGTTGAACTGGTCTGGGGAGATCTGCTGTTGGGCTCATTGGGAAGCAATTGGTTGGATTCTGCCGAGTGATGAGAAGCATTAGGAGCCGGGAGAACAGGCACGTATTTGTCCTTCAGGGGAGCCCCAGTTAGTTGGGGAATTGACAATGTTCCGAAATGATGTGTGGCCTCCTCGATCCAGGCCTGTTTTTTATTCTGGCGTTCCTCGAGAGCCCTGATGGCTAACCATATTTCCTCCGTTGTTTCCCAACCTTCGCTCTCCTTACTGATTTCTGCGGGATCGGTATCACTCTGAGAGGGAACACCTGACGGCTGCTGAGGTATACTGAACTGCTCCATCTCTAACTGCTGTTGGAATGGCGGCTCCTTGAATTGCTGTTTGGGGGCTAGTTGGCCTGTAAGTCGACGAGCAGGAGTCCCGGCGGTGGAGACATAGGAATCTTGTGGTGGTATCTTGACATATCCAGGACGGTTGAGAGTGGGAGGAGGACTTTCTTCCTTCTTTACGGTAAAAGTGCCATCGGGATTGAGGCTGGCGGTCAAACCATGGCTTTTAATAGCCTCCATAAGGCTATTCAGGTGTGCTTCTAGTTGCAGTCTCATCTGTTCGGCTAACTGATTCCATTGCTGTTCTGTTTGAGGAGTCCCAGGAGGTGGGGTAGTGTTGTCCCCATCGTTACCAGCTAATGCAGACATTCTGAAACCCAGAGTCGGAACAAACGGTGAAGCTGACGATGCGCTTGACTCTTCCCAACTGATCAAACGGTGACCCGGTGCCCGAAACCAAGCTTTGTGCGGAGCTGCGAGGGGAAAGACACAAGGGTTCAGATGTTTGGGAATGAAGGAGGGTAGGTGTTTGGGCTCTGGGCTCATGCAACATGCAGTTATCTGTTCTTGTTTACTTAAAACATGTTTTATTAACCTAAGCGGTTGGAAAAGCTTGCTCTTCTTTTTCGCAAACTACTCTGGATCCTGGATCAGTGGACCCCATCACTACGTCTATAAGCCCCTCGTATTCCACCTGTATTTCGACCTCCCAAGGCGGACAGCCCCGGGCGAGGGTCCTATAGGGCAAGCGGGTCCCACCGACCGAAAGGAAAAACGATCCTAAAAGTCTGGCGGGTAATCGAGTCTTAACGAGCATTCGATGTAAATTAAGGACAAAGCTGACGTCAAAGTCAAGATCATGTCCGAGGGCTCGACGAAAAGCCGGCATGGTTCGGGCTGATAAATGTCCACAATTGATCTTGACTCGTCGTCAGTTAAGCCGTAATTAGGCATGGAATAATCGTTAATCCTTGATGACTCAGTGTCATGCTGGGAGTCGGTGTATAATTTGTGCCAGTCAGAGTCAAAGTCAAGGCGCCAGTCAATATCTGATCAAAGCCCGTGACGGAAAACCGGCAGGACTTCGACTGATTAGGGTCCCGAAAGATATTGACTTGGTAGGCCGACTAAGGCTTGAAAGGAAAGGTCTATACACAGACAGGGCATGACACAAACCAGACTAAAAACCAACCGGGTCTCGGACAAAGTGTGTCACGGACAAGTGCATGGTCGACACGAGGCTCCATGGGATATTTGGGTAGTCCGTGCTTGCACCGAGAAGCGTAATAAGACCAAACGGGCCGCGACAGGGATTTCCCCGGGTTAGGGACGTAGTGTGCAGTGTCCGGTAAAGTGCGCGTAGTGTGCGAGCAGTCTATCTTCTTTTTCTGAGTAAAATAGAAATTTTTATGTGTCTTAAAAAGTATGATGCATGCACAAAATGATTTGAAAATGATTTTTTTTTGAAAAAAAAAATTTTTTTGAAGCTTTTTTTTTTTTTGGAAAATCCTTTTTTTTTTTTTGAATTTTTTTTTTTTAAATTTTTTTTTTGAAAGCAAATAACACATAAGCACATAATTCAAAATACAAGGCAACGGGTCCGATAGTCAAGATTTTGACTTTTCCGAGGCGGCCAAAACAACACGAAATGTGCAAAACCAACACACACACACAACAAATGATTTCAAATGCCGGGACGGAAGCTTGACCCTCAAAAGTTTCTCTTTTTTTTTTTGAAAAGATAAAACTTATAGCTCCCCAGCGGAGTCGCCACTGTAACGATGTGCTACCGCGGAAATTTTTTTTTGGTTTTTCGTTTCTTTGAAAACCAAATAAAACCGGAAAACGGAGTCGCCACGCCATTTTGTTTTAAGGGCCAAAACTTTGAAAAATGCCCGAGATGAGAGATTTGGGTTCGGAGGTCACGTTACATGCCGGGAAGAACGTTAGTGTTCACCCGGAATGCCTCGTAAAACGAGTCTTCCAAGCTTTAGAAACCATTTGTGTGTGTGTGTGTGTGTGTTACTTTGGCCAAAATAAATCAAAACTGAGAAAACTAAAAATTTGGAACTCTTTGTAATACATTAAACAAGTCCCATGATTTTTGGTAGGATTTTAGGGTTGAGTTTTGGTACTCAAAAGATTTTTTGAAGTTGAAAATCAATTCTGCCAGAATGAAAAAGGCAGTGGACACTTGATTTTAAAATGGGTTTAAGGGCTTAAAAATTTCAGAATATGGGGAAAGTCCGAGAATGAAAGTTGTTCAAAACACCTTAAATAAGGCTTCTGTAAAAGAACTTTTCCCTTTGGAGATGATTTGGTGGACCAAAACCTTCTGGAAATCTCAGATATGAAATCTGGACTTCCAGAGACTGATGAACTGACCTTTAAAAGATAATTTGAAAATGGGAGTTTCACTAACGCAAAAAATAAAGTAAAAATATGTCTGGAAATCTATGGATGTTGGATACAAAAAGTGTTTTGTAGTCAACACCAGATTTTAAGTTTATCTGTGTCCAAAAAATTAGACCATGGACAGAGGTCTTAGAGAAAGGCTACTGGACAGCAACTTCCTCTTGAAGAAGAACATGATTTTAAGGGGGTTTGGCATCCAAGCTTGTTCTCATTTCCCTAAGCTTTGATTAGTGATCACTAAACATTTTAGTGGTGATCTACTATATCAAGCTATCCTTGGGGTACATTAGGACTTTAAGCATTTCATTTGCTTGGGAAGGGGAATTTTATCCTTTGAAAGAAAGATTTTGTGTATGAAAATGATTTTTTAGGGTTTTGAAAATGTGTTTGCAAGTAAGTAAAGACACTTTGAAAGGAATGTTGATCCTCGTAGAGGATCATCCATGGAGATGAACTTCCATGGTGATCCTCTTGGATCTAGGGCAAGAAATGAACAAATTACATCTTCAAAGTATGAGATGCATGCATGGATGAGAGAGATTTAGGGTAAGGAGAAGGAGGTTATACCTATCTTCTTTAGTGTTTGTGTTTGGTTTTTGAATTTTGAAAGTGTTTGATGATTTGTGATTTGGGAAGATAATCAAGAGAAATGAGTGACAATTCAAGGGAATTCTCACTATTTTCTCAAGTATTTTTGCCAAGGTGCAGCTGTGAATTAAGTTGTTGTCCCTTGAAAATGAAACTGAGGGGTTCAATTTATAGCCCTCTGAAATTACAGAGATGTCCGCGCGGATCCGATTGTAAGCGTGCCTGGTTCATTAAATGCTGCTCCAGGCTTTGGACAGGAAGAATATTTTTCAAATTAAGCAACCAGTTTTTGTTCCAGCAGCTTCTATTTCGGGTTTTTGACCTTTCTTTTGCTTTTGTGAGATTCTTTTCTTGGTTTATCTTTAAATAGCAATCCCTACTTTACCCTTGCTTTGTTAGAAAAGTTAGGAATTGTTAGAAATATTAGAAATGTTAGGGCTTTCGTTAATTTTCTAACGAAAATACTAACAACTCAAATTGGAGCACTTACACTTATGGGTTGTTCGCACAACCACCCGGGGGCCAACCGGGGAAACCCCATTCGCACTAACCTTCGGTTTTGAGGCTATGGCACCAGCAGAGATGGCCATCCCTACCGTGAGAAACTCCCATTATGATGAGCAAGTCAACAAGGTTAATAGGCTCCTAGACCTAGACCTGATAGATGAGAAACGACTGGCTGCGCAGATTAGGATGGTGAATTACAAGCAAAGGACCAAGGCGTATCACGACAAAAGGGTCATCAGAAGAGTATTCCAAGTAGGCGATTGGGTACTTAGAAAGATTGAGGCCACTGGTCGGAAGGCAGAACAAAACAAGCTCTCCCCAAATTGGGAAGGTCCCTATATCATCACTCAAGTCATTCGAGAAGGGACCTACATATTGAAGACCAAGGAGGGGAAAGATCTCAAGCATCCATGGCACTCCGACAACCTTAGAAAATATTATCACTAGTCTAGTTTAATTTGCAGTAGATTAGTTTCTTGTTTTTCGTCTTTTACTTTTTAGTTGATAGGATTGCAGTTCGATGTAATCGCATTTCAGTTTTACGAAAGCAGTTTCTTCCAACGTACAAAGCAACTATCAACTCTTCACACAATCACCAGAAGATGAGGACTTTATCCCCGACTCTTCGAAACATACACCTTACATCTTGACGAGGGTCCGCCTTGATTTAAGATCACAAGTACAACAGCCAAGACCGAGGGTCCTCCTCGGCCTAATGGCTTACCTTACATCCTATCAAGGGTCCGCCTTGATTCAGGATTATAAACATAACAGCCAAGACTGAGGGTCCTCCTCGGCTTAATGGCTTACCATACATCCTAACAAGGGTCCGCCTTGATTCTGGATTACAAACATAACAACCAAGACCGAGGGTCCTCCTCGGCCTAATGGCTTACTATATATCCTAACAAGGGTCCGCCTTGATTCTGGATTACAAACATAACAGCCAAGACCGAGGGTCCTCCTCGGCCTAATGGCTTACCATACATCCTAACAAGGGTCCGCCTTGATTCAGGATTACAAGTCACAGTCAAAGCCGAGGAGTCCTTCCTCGGCCTAATGACTTGCCTCACGTCAAGACAAGGAAACACCTTGTCACTACGACTTGAAGGCAGCACGTTTGAAACCTGTGCACGAGTCATCTTCCTCGACATAAGGTGACGAAAAAAGAAGAAATCACCCAACAGTCAAAGCCGAGGAGTCCTTCCTCGACCTATATGACTTAGAGTACAGTTAAAGCCGAGGAGTCCTTCCTCGGCCTAACCACTTGCTCAACAATTAGGGAACGAGGGACCCTCCTTGGATCCCCCCTTCACAAATCTGGTGCCTATGCCTAGCATACAGAAACACAAACAAATTCATTGAAAGAATATGAATTAAGACAAGAGGATATTTTCATTGATGTTCAAAGAAAAGTACAAATCCGACCATCTATTACAAAAAGCAAGAAAAGGAAAAGAAAAATCCTATCTAAGTTTGCTTGCCATCATTAAAAGACTTCTCAAGCCACTCCTCAGTAATAGAGCCAGGGGGAGGAAGAACAGTTTGGTCAGTGAGGGCATCAGTCTTCTCGGTCTCTCCTCCCCCGACCTCGGCTTCCATGTCCTCAGGCTCTCCCTCATCCTGGATCGCCTCCACCAAGGCTTTGAGATTGCCGGGAACAACAGAGGCTGGCTTCCACACTTCTCGGCATGCTTGAGCATCCTTCTCAGCTATTATTTCCAAGTTATTCTCAGAGAAGGGAACCAAGTGGTGGAGAGCCCTAACTTCCTCGCCATATTGATCCCGGCAAATCAGCATGGCCACCTTGTTAATGTCCAAGCCGGTGGAGGGGTCAGCCAAGATGCTACGGGCCAGGTGGAGATATCCATCTTCAAACATGGTTGCCGTTTGCTCATCCACGGCATCCTGAAAGGCCGAGCTAGCCATCATGGCATCCTTGAAAGCTTGGCTATTCTTAAAATGGGCAACAACCTCCTCTTCCCTTTCAGTAAGGGTAGCCTCAAACCCTCGGCATTTGGCCTCAGCTTCCTCGGCCCTTGTTTGGACCTCGGCCTTAGCCTTCTTCGCCTCCTCCACCTCAGCGTTTTTTAGCCGGAGTTGGTCCTCGGCGTTATCTCTGGCATCCTTGGCCTGAGCACGAGCTTCCTCGGCTCTCTTCACTTCGGCCTCAACCTTGGCCTGAGCAGCTTCAAGCTCGGCTTCTTTGGCTTTCAAAAGCTTAACCAAGGAAGCCTTATCAGCCACACCCTTCGCCTGGGCATTCTTGGCCTCAGTCAGGCGCCTGGCTTTTGTCTTGGCCAAGACGTTCTCGTAAGCCGTGACGGAAGCCAACTGAAAGAGAAATCAATGTTAGAAATATAAGCAAATCTCAAACTCAATATGACCGAGAAGAAGAAACATTCACCTCGGCAATTAAGAGCCCTTTGCGGCAAAGCAAGGTATCCTCGCTAGGAGCCTCTTTGACGAGGGCCTCATAAGCCTCCTCATCCATAGCTCGCTGAACGGGAGCTCGGTCCAACCTCACCAAGGGTCCCTCCCAAATTTGCAGAGGAAGACCCCTAAGACAGGGAACGTTGATGGCCATGCTCTTAGCTAGCTCGTCGGCCTCATCATAAGTTTTGACGGTCTGGATGGTTAAGGGGGGAGGAGCCTCAGCATTGGAAGTCCCACTAACAGTTGCCCTCTTGGCTGCGGGCTCCTCGGCACTAGCAGCTTGGGATCTTTTGGAGCCAGATTTCCTTGGGACGAGGCTTGTCTCCTCGACTCCAACCTCCTCGGCACCAACACGGGGGCCATCCCCCTCCCCGGTTGCTGGGTTTGCCCGCTCCTCGGACACATTCTCCTCGGCAGTTACCTCCCCGTGTGGTTTGAAAGGAAGGGGTTGATCACCCTGAGCACTAAGTATCAGGTTGCGAGCATTGGCTTCTTCTCTCCTCTCTACCAAGCCAGACTTCTTGACTTGCTTCCTCTTCTATTTCACCAGTTCCATGGGACTTAGTCTCTTCATGGCTAGTGCTGCTTCTTCCTCGGTGGTTAAAACTGCAAAGACAAGGAAGAGATTGTTAAGTACGAGCAGGAGGAAAATTACAACAATGCAAAAATTATAAAGTATAAGTTAAATATTTACATCCAACAACATCTATTTCCTCCAGACACTAATCTAGGGGACGGGTCTTGCATCTAATACAACCCTCATGAAATACGAGGCCAGGGTGTACGGTCCAGTCGTTAAAACGCCTTCCCCTCTTGACGGTGACGAGGGGAACCACCCCATCCTTTGGCCCCGGCATCAATCCAGCCTGGACATAGTATTGATCGGAAGATTCTATGGCCTTCCAGTTAAGGAGCCCCACCTCGGCAAATGCCTCTAGGCGCTTGATCAAAGCCTGGGTCCACTCGTATTGTTGAACAGGATATGATGAAGTTGGGTCCTTGCAAGGAGATTGGAATTCCCAGCCTTGGCGACTCTCAACCCTAATAACATGGTTATCCCAATCGGCGACTTTGCTAGACATGGGGAGAAGCAGCTTTGGTTTTTTGGATGTGTTAGTCAAATATATGCTTTGGCTTAGAATTGCTTAATCCCAATCATAACAAGCATTAATGAGGACCCCTAATTTAATTAGATCAAAATAGAATTTTTCTATGTACCATAGGATCCCTTAGTGCTAGTGCCCAGTGTTTTTGCTATGTATTTTTCTCAAGATTTTGATGACTTGAAGACCTGAGAATTTCCATCAGCAATGTGTGAGTTACCGGTTGGAGTCAGTTACCGGTCAAAGCTCCTCTTACCGGTTGAGCTAACTTACCAGTTGAGTTACCGGGCCGGCACCTCTGTTACCGGTCATATCACTTTACCGGTTAAGGCGTACTCTTCAAGCTTCCTCCGGTTAGCAGCTTGCCGATGCATTAATTGTTCCCAACTACCAAGCCATCAACTTTAGCTAAAGTTGGTAAAGCAAGCATGCTGACATGACATCTCTGCAGCAAATCAGTACCTTCTTTGAGAATGTCAAGTAACCAGTACTCACAGAGCCCCATCTATCTCTGGAAATCCTCTCTATCCAAATCTCAGGCATTTAATGCAAGGATCTTCCCATTTAATGCCTGCCAGTCCAAGTCATCATTGCAACCTCTTCAAAGACAACGGCTCCTTTTCAAAGTTCACTATAAATAGTTTCCCCGGAGCATTGAAGAAGGTTGGTGCATTTATGATTCTTGAGAGTGAGTTGCTTTGAACTACCAACCTGCACATTCTCTAGTTCAAGGCATTCAAAGCAAGTCCCTTTATTCACTAGACATCTCTGTTAGGACTTATACACTGGCACCTCAATCAATTCTGTAGTGTTCCTCCATTAGACTACTCATGGAACACATTGATTGATTCACACACAACACCCTAGAGAAATCAGCTCAGCTTGTGAGCACATCTCTAGAAAACACCAGGTTTTTGTTGTAGCACGACCCATTAGTGGTCACCTCTAGTTTGGCAGCCTTTCAATCATTGGCTTGCAACTTGTAATAGGTAGAATCCATTAATAAAGTAGTGCACCTTCACAAATCCAAGTTCTGACCAAACTTGGTAGAGGACGTAGCAGTTATTTAACACTGTGAACCTCTTCAAACATTGTGTCATTTATTGCTTTGCTTGTTTTCTGTTGTGTAGTTGTAATCAGTTGATAATCTCTCAACTGGTCACAACCTATTGACTTCACTTACTGCTCATTTTGTTTGTCTTACTTGGAAATAATTTTTGTCTTGACTTGCATGATATTTTGTCTTACCGGTTTGCCTTTTTCTCTAAACTGAAAACTTAATTTCCGCTGTGCAAAATCACTTACCGGTGAGCTAAAGCTTTTCAAAAGAAGTTTTAGTAAAAAGTTATTGACAGGCTATTCACCCCCCCCTGTAGCCTGATTCCTACCATTTGGGACCTAACAATTGGTATCAGAGCCTACAATTTTCGAAAATCATTTTTCCAAGCTTAACCGCTTGAATTGCCAATTCCAAAATGGCAGGAAAAATCATGCAAACATACAACTTGACATCCGTTCCCATGTTGAACGATAACGAATTTCCAGTATGGAAAAACAGAATCATGTGGTACTTGGATTCAATAGATGATAGGTTAACTACTGTAGTCAGAGATGGTCCAATGACACCCCTGAAAATCAATCTTGCAACAAGAGCACCCAAAACTCCTCTCATGGATCATGCAGATAGAGAGTCTGAACAAGACTTTGAGGTTTATGAAACTTATGTGCCAAAACCTCGTGAAGAATGGACTGAGGATGACAAACTTTGTGATTCCTTAGACCGAAAAGCATTGCATATAATAACCTCAGGACTTGATGACAGACTGTACAAACAAGTACAATGCTATGAGACCGCTCAACAAGTATGGCAAAGTCTTCTCAGATACTTTGAAGGAGATCAAGTGGCCAAGGACAACAGACTCTACAAAAGCGTTGCTGAGTTTGAGTCCTTCAAGAAGAATCCAAATGAGACAATGAAGGAAACGTACGACCGATTCTGCGAGGTGAGTAACTCTTGTGCATCTTTAGGTAGAGTCTATACCATGAAAGACCTAAACATGAGATTCCTCAATTCTCTTGGAGACTTGTGGCATGTGAAGGTTGCTATTTTGAAAGAATGCCGTGATTTGAATACTACTCATATCCTGAACATTGTGTCTACTTTGTTTCTATATGAGGAAGAGCTCAACCGGTGAGTGGAGTTCAAAAACAATTTAAAAATCTATCTCTGCCGGCTCGGATCGAGATCTTCCACTGGTTCTTCTATGCTTACCAGCCAAATTACCACCAATGACTCTCCTCAACATCTCGGCCTCAACCAACTCTAGCCAATACCTCTTCTAACACACCTCTTGAGGTAGAGGATGAATTTGCCGCATTCGCGAAACTACGAAAGTTTAAGGATTTTAAGAAATCCCACAAAGAAATCATTTCAACCCAAAGCCTCATCCTTCCATAGATGCAGGAACTTCCAAAAGAAAGGCCAAACCTCAACCTCAACCGACGGAAAGAATGCCCAAGGTGAGCTTGTGTGTTACAATTGTAGAAAACCCGGCCATTTTGCCTCCAAATGCCCTCAACCTAAATATGAATTTTTGAGGAAGAAACCATTCAAGAAATTCCCTAGATCTAAATCTAAGAGCTTAGTTGCCGAGGATGGAACTGAAAAAGCTATGCCAGTTTGGTTTGAGACCGACTCTGAGAATGAAGAAGCTGACTATGCTGACTCAGATGAAGATGCTGATGTCAGTTTTGTTGCTATGGATGGAACCTATGAAAAACCCATCTCCCTGCAAACTCCTGTTTTTAGACACCCCAATTCCAATGAACAATCATCCTATGTTGATCAGACTCCGCCTATGAGATCTCCCTTGACATTCTTTGATGAACCCATTTCAACTCCCAAGGCAGATGCAGGTAACCCCTATAATTTCAAAATTCAAAACATAGGTGGATCCCTTTATGGTCAGTCCAAAACCTTGCCCACTCTCAGACCGCTGATGCAACCAATCCAACCGACCTATCAAGCTCAAGCCTTGCCGATTGCTTCCTATCAACCGACGCTTGAGACCCGACCGATTCACTTAAAGCCTCTAACCGAACCTAGCCCTCAACCGATATCTTCACTACCAAATTTTGATCCCAATTTTGAACCATCATCCTCTTCCTCTCAGCCCTATTTGTTGACCCTATGCCCAATATGTCAAAGTCTGAAATGGCAGAGGTGATGAATGAGCTCTTCTCCGATTTTGAAAAATTAAATGAAGCTCACAAAATCATGGTTGATAATTTTAAAGTAATCACTACTGAAAATGATTCTTTGAAAGCTGAAATAAAAACTTTGAAAGAAAGTAAGCTAGAGTCAGATCAGTTGAAGAAGGACAATCAAGAACTCACTGAGAGACTAAACATTTCTGTTTGTCAAATTGCTGATCTTGTGTCAAGAAATAACTCTCTTCATAAAACAATTGACACGTTTTCAAAATCACGAACCGCCGTTTGGAGACCATCATTCAAGATCGGTTATCTCCTAACCGAGATGTAACTACCGGTATAAGTTTTAACTCAGTGATGACATTGACAGCAAAGACAAACCAGTTAAGGAGTCTGTCTCTGAGAACTTGATAGGCAAATTTGATGATGCTCAATCCAAAATGATTAACAAGGAGTTAACCAAACCTTTCAAATCTGTCCCTCACACCTATCCTAATGGACGGGTACAGATGAAAGCCTATCTGAGCAAAAACAAATCTCAATGGACCGAGGTAGCTGATCCTGAGTTAGGACAATATGTCCCACTTAGTGATGGGAACAGCAAAGGTGGAATTAAAATTGTTGATCATGTTGCAGGTCAGGAATCCTCAACCGGTAAGGTAACCGACACCGGTAAGGGTATGACCGATCAGACAACAGTCGCAGGTCACCCAACCGGTAAAGGCAACCTAACCGGTAAAGCCATTCCTAAACCGATGCAACAGGTTAACAAAGGTAAATCCATCACCTTCGTCCCCAAAGGATCTGTCTCTGCTCAATCAGTTAATCCCTCTGAAGCATTGGCAAAATTGAACATCAATTCATCTAAGCCTCCTCAGCCATCTTCTAATAAATGTGTAAATTGTGGTTTTATTGGTCACAAGGCTTATGAATGCCTCTTGAAGCACCTATCTGGACCCACTGAGTCTAAAAGCTCAGGTGGGTGGCCAGTATGGCTGCCAAAGAGGAACTAACTCTTTGGACCCAAAAGAATAAGGGGGACCATAAGCTTACTGTTTTATTTCAGGAATGCTTAATGGCCTCAACCGATGCCGGTAAGGATGTTTGGATTATGGACAGTGGATGCTCTAGGCATATGACTGGTCATGCCGATCTCCTAACCGATCTGGAAGAAGCATCTGGTCCTCCAGTTGTCTTTGGTGACAACGCAAAGGGTAAAATTATCGGTCGAGGATCCATCAAAAGAGGTACAGTAATTGTACAGAAGGTATCTTTGGTGGATGGTCTAAAACACAACCTTCTCTCTATTTCACAATTTTGTGACAAAGGTATGCATTGTGTTTTCAATTCTTCCAACTGCTATGTGAAAGACATTGCTACGGGTGAAACACTTCTCACTTGGATATAGAAAAGGTAACGTATACGCTATAGATTTAAACAATGTCTCGAATGTTACTAATGTTTGTTTTGTAGCTAAGAACATCGGTGAGAATTCCTGGCTATGGCACAAGAGACTCGATCACTGAACTTCAAATATCTATCCAAGCGGCCAATAAAAATCTTGTCGCCGGCTTACCTCGGGTGTCTGCCGATCATGGAAGGAAATGTATAGCCTGCCAATTGGGAAAACGGCATAAAGAATCTTTCCGCAAAGAAGCCCCGCATGTCCACTTCTAGGTGCCTCCGGTTGCTACATATGGATCTGTTTGGCCCCACAACTACCGCCGGTTTAGGGGTAGCAGATATGCTTTGGTTGTTGTAGACGACTTCTCAAGATATACCTGGGTGGAGATGTTTGCTTCAAAAGATGATACATATGAAGTAGCCACCGCATTATTCCGTCTACTGCAAACCCAAAAAGAGTGTGACATCATCGGTATGAGATCGAGATAATGGAACCGAATTCAAAAATCTTGGAATTGCTCAAGATCTTGTGATGATCATGGAATAGATCATAATTTCTCGCCTTTGGTACACCGCAACAAAATGGTGTAGTTGAGAGAAAGAATAGGACCTTGATCGAAGCCGGAAAAACAATGATATCCGAAGCTAGGCTTCCAAGTATTTTTGGGCCGAAGCTATCCATACCGCCCGCTTCACGAGAATAGATCCTTGGTCAACAAGTTTCATAACAAGACCCCTTATGAGCTATGGCGTGGCAGAATCCCTAACATTGGTTTCTTCAAGATCTTCGGCTGCAAATGCTACGTACTTTACAACGGTAAAGAGCGCCGAGGTAAATTTGATGAAAAAGCTGATGAAGGTATCTTTGTGGGATACGCCGAGCACAGTAAGGCATTTAGAATTTTTAATAAACGGTTATTGAAAATTGTTGAATCTGTTCATGTTACTTTTGATGAATTTGATTTGCTAGAGTCTGATAAGGCTCCAAATAGTACTGATAATTCTGGTGTGTTTGAGACAGGTGAAACCAGCAATCAAAACTCCAATCATTCCACCAGTTCTAATGCAAATCAATCCCCAGTTCAGCCTTCAGCCTCAAGTGGTGTAACTTGTAGAGACTTAGTTGATGACTCCTTCTTTCCCCAATCGGTTAGGCAATCCAATAGACAACCCCAGCTAACCGATTTATTACCAACCAGTCCTCATATTAATTTTCCTAATTCACCTCCTGAAGCTGAACCTATTTCAAACAATTTACCGTTTCCTTCCCCACTTACCGATCACCAGTCTTCATCACCTTCTCCAAACCGATCTCCTTTACCGATCACATCTCCCTTTACCAATTCCACTCCTCCATTAGAAAACCTTAGACAAGAATCGGTCAGGCAAGATCTCCCTAGGGAAGTGAGAACAGTGAGAGATCACCCTTTAGAAAATGTGATAGGTGATGTCTTTGGTCCCAGAATGACTAGAGGCCAATTAAGAAGCATGGAGGATCAACATGGATTATTTTCCTCTGCTATGGTCTCAAATATTGAACCAAAGAAGACTGAGGAAGCACTAGATGACCCCAGCTGGGTAGAAGCTATGCAAGAAGAGCTTAATCAGTTTGATAGATGTAAAGTTTGGGAGTTAGTGCCTAGACCTAGTGATCAAACCGTAATTGGAACAAAATGGGTTTATAGGAATAAATTGGATGAAACTGGAAAAATTATAAGGAACAAGGCTAGACTAGTGGCGAAAGGGTATAGGCAGGAAGAAGGCATAGACTATGATGAGACTTTTGCTCCCGTAGCTAGATTAGAAGCCATTAGGTTATTCCTTGCCTATGCAGCCTACAAAGAGTTCAAGCTATATCAAATGGATGTGAAAAGTGCCTTTCTCAATGGGGAACTTCAAGAACTTGTTTATGTTGATCAACCCCCTGGTTTTGAAGATTCCAAGAAGCCAAATCACGTATACAAATTGAATAAAGCTTTGTACGGCCTCAAGCAAGCACCTCGAGCATGGTATGAAACTCTCTCCAAATTCCTACTTAGTGAGAAGTTTGAACGAGGTAAAATTGACACCACCTTATTTATTGCTAAGCATAATGGTCATTCATTGTTAGTTCAAATATATGTTGATGACATTATTTTTGGATCTACTAACGAGAAATTATGCAAGAGATTTGAGAAACTTATGCAGAGCAAATTTGAGATGAGCATGATGGGTGAGCTTACATTTTTCCTTGGACTTCAAGTCAAGCAAACCCAAGAAGGTATTTTTATAAATCAAGCCAAATACACCAATGATCTAATCAAAAAATTTGGTCTTGACTCTGCTCATCCTCAAAGCACTCCTATGGCCACCAATGTACACCTTGACAAAGATGAATCCGGTAAGAAAGTAGATATGACACTCTACCGAGGTATGATAGGCTCTCTACTTTACTTAACCGCCAGTAGGCCAGATATCACGTTTGCCGTATGTGTATGTGCTAGATTTCAAGCTGACCCTAGAGAATCTCATTTGCAAGCTGTTAAAAGAATTATAAGATATCTTTTGGGAACTGCTAACTTAGGTTTGTGGTATCCAAAAGATTCTTCATTTACACTTATTGGATATTCAGATGCCGATTTTGCAGCTTGTAGGGTCACCAGGAAAAGTACTAGTGGAACTTGTCAATTTCTGGGTAACCGTTTGGTTTCCTGGTCGTGCAAGAAACAAGCATCAATTTCCACTTCTACTACTGAAGCTGAGTACATAGCTACTGGGAGTTGCTGTTCACAAATTCTATGGATAAAGCAACAACTAGTGGACTATGAAATCCCTCAAGAAGTATGTCCTATCTACTGTGATAACACCTCAGCTATCTCAGTCTCCAACAATCCTGTGATGCATTCAAAGACTAAGCACATAGACATCAAATACCATTTCCTCAAGGATCATGTTGAAAAGGGTAACATTATTCTTTTAAAAGTCCATACTGATTATCAATTAGCTGATATCTTAACAAAACCATTGGACATTAAAAGATTTGAATTCCTTAGAGGAGAACTAGGCATGATTGATATTCGATAAACATTATGTGCTAACTTTGTTATCTGTGTAAGCTCTCAACAAAGATCATAGGTGACCTCACTCGTTTACCGATGCTTGCTAGTGCTCATTTACCGGTATCCCTTACCGGTAAGGCAAGACTCCCTTTACCGGTCCTCTTTCCGACATACCTGATCGGTAAATGGTGTCTCTATCCGATGGTCCTTTACCGATGAAAGTCTCTCTTACCGGTCAAAATACCTGACCGGTTAGCTACCTTACCGATTGCCCTTTACCGACGAACTGCGGCCGGATCCAAATTTGCAATCCGTATTTGACCGGCTCGTTTGTCATCATTGCCTATCAAGTCACATCAATCCCTTCGCCGCTGCCTCCGCAACCTACCGTACTATCCCTTACTGTTCCCCTTGCTCCTATACAAAGGAAGTAGATCAATTTTAAATGATTGATCAAAAAGGTAATATCTGTATCATTCATTTTTATCAAAAAGGTTATCTTTTGTACTTTATTATATTTTGATATAAGCTTTGCACACACGTTCATATTTTCATGACACATCTTTAATTTCGTGAAACAAAACTGTCAATCAATGTGCACGACAGTTAAAAACCTTTAAGCTTCTTTTGCTTTAACCAACACACCTCTTCATCTTCCCGCTCTTTTGTCCCCTATATAAGGATTTCAAAATCTCTGTTGAACTTTCTGGATTCTCTCTCTCTAAAAGAACTAGGCAACCGGCAATTTACTCTCATACTTCATCTTCTCCTTCTCCATCTGTGTTCTTCACTTAGATTTCTGGTATGATTTTGAAACTCTAAAGACTCCTAGATCTCTTATATTTCTAGAATCATCTAAACTCTTAAAATTATTTGTAGAAATCTCGTTGATTCTAACTTATTTTGTTTGAATGATTATTTGATTCACAGATGGCCATTAAGAAAGACATCTATGGAGGTTACATTCTCTCCAGCTTTTTCGACTCCGATGAAGGCCGTGCCATTGAAGCTCTATTCATTCTTTGCCGGAGTTATTCCTTTCGTGATGCACGAAGGAATTGAAGACATTTATGATGAGAGGGTTAATGAGTTATTTGAGAATGGAGTTGTGGATGAAAATGAGAATATTATCTCCACCGCCGGTGTCCCCGTCACTTTTAGCCCTGCCACCATTGCTGCTGCCTTCCCAAATCTTTCTTCCACCGGTTCATCTTCTATTTCCATGAAAGATATGATTGCTGCCTGGGCAAAGGTTAGAGGATCTGACCCCTTCGTTACCGGTGAAGCTAACAAGAAAGCTGGTTTTGATGCTGTTTTCTACGCTGTTGCTGATGTCGTGGACCGATGTTTCATTTGCCGGTCTGGCTCTCATCATTGTATCACCATGATACAATGGGAAGCAATTGCTGCCATCATTATTGGAGGAGAATTCAACTGGTGTGCTTTCCTTTACCGGATTGTTTTAATTGCTTTTAAGAAATTTCAGAAGGAAAGGCCATCTACCAAGACCAACAAAGCCAAACCTTGTCATTATCTGATGATTAGCCGTGCTCTCAGATCCATCCCTGCAGTCCTTCAAGCCTCCGAGAATCAACCCAAGTATCCTCAATCTTTCTGCAAAGCTTTTGACAAGTTTGACATGATTAGAGCCATCAAAGAATCTACCGGTAAACCAACCGGTAAGCCGACTGAGCCTTCCACCGGTAATCCAACCGGTAAGTCTGATGAACCTGCTACCAGTAAACCAGTCGGTAAACCAATCGGCAAACCAACTCATAAGAAGAAACTCTCTAGCCGGCCAAAGGTTGCTCAATTTGCCGGTGCTCCTCCTGCTCCCAAACCTTCTTTGCCAGTAAAGAGAAAACTACTTGAGTCCTCTGATGATGATGATGATGATGATAAGCCTATCTCTATCATTCTTTCCCCTACCAAAAAGCAAAAAGCCACAGCCAGAAAATCAGCTCCTCCCCCTTCCAAGAGATCCAAACCTATTCCAAAATCTTCCCAACAAATTGCCAAAGAAAATGCTGAGAGAAGAAGGAGAATTGAAACAGACTTGGGAAACTTCATACCATTCATTCCCAAAAGACTCTTTAATCACAACTTCCTTACCGACAAAATTCCATTTACCGGTCAATCATCAACCCGACCGGTAAGTCACTGCAAACCGATCAGAAACCCAACCTTTCACATTTACCATTACAATCCCTGGCTAGTCAATCCTACCTTTGAACCATCTCCCACTTGGGTATATCCTATTGAGCACTTGCCTCCTTTCCTTCGAAAGCTTTTGCAATTCCATGAGATCAACAAAGACTCAGTCCCAGTCGGTGACATATCTGATTATGTGGATTTTGACAACATCCATGATGATAAAGGTCTCTATTATACCAAGCCATGTTTGTTGAGTGACTATGATATCTCATTATCCAGAGATAGTCTACTCAAGCTTTACAATCGGTATTTTGAGTTGTTGCCTCCAATGTGGAATGCCATCTACTTGACTCAGGATAGGCTCGGCAAGACATGATGATTCGGGCGGTGTGGATTGATTTTGCCATTCTTTATAATGCTCGGGATACCCTTAAGGAATCTGATCCTTATCGGCTTGGAAGATTTGAGTTACTGGAGATGATCTTCCCTCCTTTGATCTGAAATTGTCAACTTAGGACCTCGAAGATGGCAATTCGTGAAGAATGTAATGGATGTGGTGCAAAATCTGGTGGACTTGAACAGAGACTTTCGGAGTATGGGTGATATCTCTCTTTCTACGACTTCTTCAACTCTATTCGGTCCAACAAAAACAAATGGGCTAATGTTCACGATGAAGAAATTGAAGAAATGTTCAAGGACATTAATGGCTCTAATATTCAAGCCATTGATAGGGAGGAGCGATCTGTCACAAGCTCTAGCTCTGCGACTCTAGTGATTCGGATGCCGATGACCAAGATCTTGCTTGTGATTGATCGATGCGAGAAGATAAGTGCCGACTTTACAACTCCTTTACCGATACAACATGTGGGAGGAGGTAGTGCCGAGACTTCTCCGGTTCCGTTCTTGCTTCAGGAGGAGGAGAAGTTATTAGGCCATGCCCTTCACCGGTTGTTCAACCGATGCCTCTTACCGGTGAAATACTTCAACCGGTTAGAGAAGAGTTACCGGCTTCTGAGCCATTTACCGGTGCTTCTCCTTTACCGGTTAGTCAGCCCCTTACCGTTGCATCTACTGAACCGGTTAAGGCAATCAATGTTGATGATATCCTTCTCCAGCAAGCCTTAGCAGCTAGCTTATTTACCGAGCAAACGGAAAAGCTCAAGGAGAGTCAAAGAGCAACCATTGAAGAGTTGGCTACTCAGAAAGCCATTCAAGCATCTCTTCTACCGGTTAATCAGTCGGTAAGTCAAGTTATTCTTCCTTCCTCTTCTAGAGCCAATTCACCGGTTCAGGAGGAGGATATTGATCCCATTTTTGATGAAGACTCCCTCTCTGATTTCTATGAAGAAGAAGAAGATGTTGATTTTGATGAGAATGATCCAACAATTCCTCCTGTTTATGATGATCCTGGTATGCGTCAGAAGGATCTCATGTCTACCCTCAATTTCTATACCTCCAAAGCTTCTATTCCTCAATCTGCCGATGGCATACCTTTATTTGAGGTTCATGAGAAGATCCTTAGCAAGGCAGTGACTGAGCCCACTCCAATGCCTCCATCTATTGCCGATCAATTTCAAAGGCAAAGGAGAAAAGATAGAATGTCCACTTTCATTGATGTTGTGACAGATATGAAGGTTGGTGCTGCTCCTGAAGATACCCCTCCTAGATATACCAAAACTACTGGGCCCGGTGAGACAAGTCGCCGGTATCAGAAGATTAAGGTGTTGAAGCTTAAGAAGCGTCCAATTCCTCCCAAGGGCAAAGCAATCCTTCCTGGCAAAGATGAACAACAGTTGTTTACTGATTTCCCTTCTCCAAAACCAAACAAGAAATATCCTTCCTCTATTCAGCAACACAATCGGTTTATCAGGATTCATGGCCAGTTTGCAACATTTGCCCCCAGATCGGTTGAAAGCACACTTTCAACCGATGACTTCTTTATCCGGTATATGTCTATCAATGGGCGTATTTCTCAAATTCTGGAGTTGAGGCTTTTGAATTTGTCTGGTTATGTTACTAAAATGGTTGGCTTATTGCCAAATGTGACCAGACTCTCTGTGATAAGGAAAGGCAAGCCTATACCTTGGAGCAACATTAGAGAAGCTTCATTACTTCTGCTGGCTCTTAGAGTAATTCACATTCTAAGGCGTCGGCAAGCCATCTTACCGATAGTCCCTATTGCAGCTGAGCTCTTGGAACTTTCTTTTGCTGAGATGATGAGTTTGGAACCCTTCGATCCTCATGCTCCTGCTTCTCCTTTACCGATTGCTCCTCCTGTCTCTCCCATGGAACTATTGGATGAGGAGATTGAGATCTCTCCTACCGGTGAAGTGTCTCGGTCCGTTGCAACCTCTCTTACCGACCCATCTTCTCCTATTACCGATAGCCATGTTGCCGATCAATTGCCTCCTGTTACCGATGCTCATTTACCAGCTAGCCAACCGGTCTCTCAATCCATTCCCTTACCGACCCCTCCTACCGATGATTTAAATAGGCCACTCCTTGCTTCAGATTTGATAGGTCTTCATAGGGCCGTGCTTGATGGCTTTGTTGAAGTCAACATTGAGTTAGCTCGTTCTTTCATTAAGTCCAATCAGGAGGAGGATGAGAGAAGATTTGATTTATTGAAGACTGGTATTGCTTTGTCTCTTGGCAATTTCATGACCGATATAAATGCTAGAGACAACGTCATCAGAGATCTTCAGGTACAACTTGATGAGGCTCGGCAAACCAATAAAATCCTTTGTGAGCAACAACTTTCAGGCAAAGACATTCTGAACCGATCCATTGAAGAACTCAAAAGGACAGCTGAAGCCCTTAGTAGTTGTAAAGAAAAGAACCGTGAGCTTGAAATGGAGTTAGCCAAAGAAAAAGCTAAAAATGAAGTGCTAATGGTGGTTAGAGAAGATAGGAAGAAAAGAAAAAGGGTTGAGAAAGAAAAGAAGAAAGCAAAGAAATCCAAAGCCTCAGATGCTGTCCCTCCTTCAGATGTTGCCCCTCCTTCAGATGCTGCTGCTCCTTAGCCGATCAAGTTTCAAGCCTTTTACCGGTGCAGCTCTGAGAATGTAACCGATGAAGTTTTTGTCTTTCTTTCCTCATTCACCGGTCCACAAACATAATGAGAATCTCTTACCCTCAAACTTTATGTTTTGTTTGAAATTCCTTCTATTGTTTTGAATGCTTCATATGCTACTAACCGTTATATTTTTGCAGGATCATTCAAAATCTTTACCCTTTTTCAATCTTTTATTTTTCTAATCTGTAAGCTTTCCTTACGTAGCATCAAGTTGTCTCTTGACTTGGGGAATGATATATTAAATAGACAAAATCTTTATCATTCTTTTCTAAGTCAAGAAGATGCCAACCTAGGATGATTGGACTTAAGCAATTAGGAGGAGATTGTTAGTCAAATATATGCTTTGGCTTAGAATTGCTTAATCCCAATCATAACAAGCATTAATGAGGACCCCTAATTTAATTAGATCAAAATAGAATTTTTCTATGTACCATAGGATCCCTTAGTGCTAGTGCCCAGTGTTTTTGCTATGTATTTTTCTCAAGATTTTGATGACTTGAAGACCTGAGAATTTCCATCAGCAATGTGTGAGTTACCGGTTGGAGTCAGTTACCGGTCAAAGCTCCTCTTACCGGTTGAGCTAACTTACCAGTTGAGTTACCGGGCCGGCACCTCTGTTACCGGTCATATCACTTTACCGGTTAAGGCGTACTCTTCAAGCTTCCTCCGGTTAGCAGCTTGCCGATGCATTAATTGTTCCCAACTACCAAGCCATCAACTTTAGCTAAAGTTGGTAAAGCAAGCATGCTGACATGACATCTCTGCAGCAAATCAGTACCTTCTTTGAGAATGTCAAGTAACCAGTACTCACAGAGCCCGATCTATCTCTGGAAATCCTCTCTATCCAAATCTCAGGCATTTAATGCAAGGATCTTCCCATTTAATGTCTGCCAGTCCAAGTCATCATTGCAACCTCTTCAAAGACAATGACTCCTTTTCAAAGTTCACTATAAATAGTTTCCCCAGAGCATTGAAGAAGGTTGGTGCATTTATGATTCTTGAGAGTGAGTTGCTTTGAACTACCAACCTGCACATTCTCTAGTTCAAGGCATTCAAAGCAAGTCCCTTTATTCACTAGACATCTCTGTCAGGACTTATACACTGGCACCTCAATCAATTCTGTAGTGTTCCTCCATTAGACTACTCATGGAACACATTGATTGATTCACACACAACACCCTAGAGAAATCAGCTCAGCTTGTGAGCACATCTCTAGAAAACACCAGGTCTTTGTTGTAGCACGACCCATTAGTGGTCACCTCTAGTTTGGCAGCCTTTCAATCATTGGCTTGCAACTTGTAATAGGTAGAATCCATTAATAAAGTAGTGCACCTTCACAAATCCAAGTTCTGACCAAACTTGGTAGAGGACGTAGCAGTTATTTAACACTGTGAACCTCTTCAAACATTGTGTCATTTATTGTTTTGCTTGTTTTCTGTTGTGTAGTTGTAATCAGTTGATAATCTCTCAACTGGTCACAACCTATTGGCTTCACTTACTGCTCATTTTGTTTGTCTTACTTGGAAATAATTTTTGTCTTGACTTGCATAATATTTTGTCTTACCGGTTTGCCTTTTTCTCTAAACTGAAAACTTAATTTCCGCTGTGCAAAATCACTTACCGGTGAGCTAAAGCTTTTCAAAAGAAGTTTTAGTAAAAAGTTATTGACAGGCTATTCACCCCCCCCTCTAGCCTGATTCCTACCATTTGGGACCTAACATGATGCACTCCTAATGACGAGGAGCCAACTTTCCTTGACGAATTGGACTACGTAGAAATGCCGAAAAGCTCCCATGGTCGGCTCATAGCCTAAGCTACGGCAAAGGATAATGAAGCTGACAAGGACCCTGGTACCATTGGCTCCTAGCATGGCCGGCACCGCTCTCACATCATCTAAAAACTCATTAATAAAGGGGTCCAAGGGAAGACGGAGCCCCTGTTGAAACTGTTTGAAGTAGAAGTGGACATAATCTTCGTTGTAATAGAAGTCCTGCACCTCCTTATCAGTCTTAAGCTCAAGCTTGCCCATATAAGTTAACTTATATTCGGCCTTATCCACCCCGTACGTGGAATATAATTTTTCAAGCATAGGGTCCCCGGCCTTTGGAGCCCTCTCCCGTTGTTTTCCTCGGCTTCCTTCTCCTCGGCCTCCCCTTCTTTGGACCAGGCGGCCATCAACTTGGGCACCTTCCACGAAGGCGTCAACTATGCGGGTGGACGAGGAGGGCTCTCCTTCTCTTCCCGTCATATCTGCATAAAGACGAGGGGACAAAATTAGTTACCTCGTCAATGGCTGATCTTAGGACGGGGAAGGGAGATTCCCCTCCTCGTCGTTTCATAAGGCCGAGAAGGGAGCCTTACCACTCAGACGCTCACGCATTTCACGATCTGAGGCCGGGTAGAACAGTTCGATGTGCTCCATCATCTCGGCCCTATCCTCAAAAACTAAAATATTGGGAGAATCGGACGCAATCCTATCTATTCTTGTGGAATCTGGGTATTGAAGAAACATCCGAGTTCGACCATAACCTCTCAACTGCTTGCTTATATCATCCAGGGTGAGCATCAACCATGGACCTGTCTCTCTACGATAAACCCTCAGATTGCCGGTGTGATATCCATAACGGAATCGGGGGGAATGGTCCCAAGAACGAGCCATTTCTAAGGGGAATCAAAGATTAAAGGGGGAGTTCATTCAAAATTCAAAGAAGTTCATACAAAATCCAAAGAAAATCAAAGATTTGAAGTTTTGAGAGTTAAAGACATAAATTCATGAAGAAAAGCTTCATTCTTCAACAATGGCGGTTCACTTTTCTTGACACATTCAAAATCCCTTCTAAAAACCCTAGAAAACTTAAAATCATGAGCGAAAGGTTATAAAGGGAGAAATTCCATACCTGAGTACGAAGGAATGGATTGAATCGCAACAGAAAGTAACGTCGCCGGAAGAATCGAGTTCGCCGGAAACTGGAAATTGAAGGTCGCTCTGTTCGCCGGTGAAGTCTCTTGCCTTTGCTCTCAAATAGTGGGGGTTCGTAAAGATTGAAATGAAAAGAGTTTTAGTTTTTATACTCCACCAAACCGGGTTAATCCATAGGTAAAGCAACAATCCGGGTATGGCGCCCCCAAAATTAAATGCTGGTAGCGATTCTCGAGACGTGACAAGACTGGGGACCCACGCGTAATCATCATGGTAATTAACCGTCAGATAACGAAGAGACGCCGGAGAGCACGTGTCAAAACCTGTTCGTATCCCATAAAGACGTGGACGAGATGACTTTCTCCTCGTCTTAAGCCGAGCTAGAAAGTCGGGGGCCACTGAACAGTATAAACCGAGATACGAACATGGGCTTGTCCGAGTTGGGTCCAAATGGATTGGGCCATGAATATAATCTAATAACCAAGTATCAGGGCCGAGGAAGGTCTACCTCGTATGCCGAGGAGAATCCATCTCGGCCTTATATCATCATGCTTGGGCCGTCATATTCCGAGATATCACAAGTGACGAGGAGAGAAAAGTTCTTACCTCGGCATATCCTCAAGTGACGAGGAGACAAAATCATTTACCTCGGCATCTCTACATGCTGGCCAATCATCAGATGACGAGGAAGCAAAATCATTCACCTCGGCATATCATCAAATGCCGAGATAAAGTATTCTTGCTCCTCGGTGTTCCGGCTAGCAGATTATACAGTCCTTATTCAACAAGGATTCTACAATCATGATCCAATCAGGATTACAATTACCAACACCAATTCAAGTCAAACAATGACTCCTTAACATATATAATTCTCTTAGGATTATATCTTATCTCTTTACAAGTTCACTTCAATATGAATTCTATCAATCCATCCCTATAAATACAAGCCCTATGGCTCATTATTTGGTACGTTACTTTTTACAATACAGAAACTCTGTCAATTTAGTTTCTCATACACAAACCATGAACTTACTCTCACGCCGGAGGGCCTTTAGCCGGATCCGCCCCGGCTTAGTTTACGTGTTTTCTCTTATTTTCAGGCCTTGCAATCACCGGAGCATTCATCGCTTGGATTTGGGCTGATTTGACGATTTTGGCTTCATCAGGTATTTTAATAAATACTCACACAAAGAATTAATGGAATTCAAAAATAAATATTATGAATATTTAGAAAAAAAAACAAAAGCTTACATACTTTGTAAAATGGTTTTTAAATCATCATATAGATGAGATAAATAATGAAATTTTGGTAATACAAAGGTCTTGGAATACCAAGATAGGGGAAACGGTTAAGTCACCTTTTCCACCTGAACAAGCCTTTTTATTAAACAAAGAAACCGAGGCCAATGCCTATGGAAATTTAAATAAACTTGAAAATATCCAAGTAACAATTAGGGAATTAAATACTCTCGTTAAATCCCAAAATTATACTAACACTTATTTAATCTGTTTAGGTGATCAATTTGTATTATTAGAAAAAGAGTTGAATTCTCTTAAGAAGCAACAACGAATAATAATTGATCAATTAAATCAATTAAATAAAGAAAATAAAAAAGAATCAGGTCCATCGGTGCAAATTGATGCCCCTATGATTCAACCTCCTATCGCTGTTGAAGGATTTAAATTGGAGGATAATACTAATGAGTTTGTTCATATTTTAGAACAAAAGTTAAGAGAATTACATCTTAACGTGGTGTCCCAAGAAGGAACATCAAAACAAAATGAGTCTTCTGTGACGGAAAGTGAGATTGAAATTCAATCTGAATCCTCATAAGAGAATGAGGAGATTAATCAATTAACTAATATGTTTGCTGATAATAATATTGGGGAATTAAACCCAATTTATGCTCCTAAGCCTCTTGATAAATATTATTATCAGAGACCCTCGCCTCAAGATCTTCTTTTTGAAGAACCTGAGCCGTTTCAGAATTCTTATTCTGGAAAAGCCATTTATGAATGGAATATTGATGGCTTGAATGATAAACAAATATTAGATGTAATACACAGAATAATGATGTATTCTACTGTTTGTAAGCAGCATGGCAATAGTGATACTGCCATAGCAAATTTTGTTATCACCGGTTTTGTAGGTCAATTAAGAAGTTGGTGGGATCATTATCTTACTGAACCACAAAAAATAGAAATTAGAAATCATAAAAAATTGGTTAAAACTGAACCAGGTAGTGCAATGGCCACTACTGGAGAAGAAGATGCAGTGTATACATTGTGTCTTGCTATCCTACAACATTTTGTAGGAAATACAATTCCAATTGCCGAGAAGTTACATACACTTCTCCAAAACCTAAGATGTCCATCTTTAACCCATTTTAGATGGTATAAAGATACATTTTTATCTAGGGTTTATCAATTAACAAACCCTAATTCAACTCATTGGAAATCTAAATTTATAGATGGCCTTCCTCATCTTTTTGCTGAAAAGGTTCGGCAATCTTTAAGGATGAAAAATGATGGAATAAATATTAATTATTCTGAATTAACCTATGGTCAACTAATTAGTAGTTGTATAAATGAAGGATTAGCTTTGTGTAATGACTTTAAGCTAAAAAATCAATTAAAAAAGCAAAAGTTATCAGAAAAACACCAATTATGTGAATTCTGTGAACAATTTGCCTTTGATTTAGGAAAATCATTAGTTCCTGAAAAGAAATCTAAAATAAATAAAAAACATAAAATTGTGTATAAGAAAAATAAATCTTTTAAAAATAAAGAAAATTATTACGAAAATCCGTATAAAAAGAATTATAAAAGGCGTTATTATAAGGCTAAGCCTAAGCAAAAAGGAAAAGCTTTTATGCCTAAAAATAGTAAAAGAAAAGCGAAAAAGCTTGAAATAAGTTGCCATAAACGTGGAAAGATTGGCCATTATGCTAATCAATGTTGGACTAAAAAAGCTCTTAATGCAATAGAGGATGAACAATTACGTTCACAATTAAAAAAAATAATGCTTGTTAATTCTGAAGAAGAAGAATCTTCTAACGAAGAGAATTTTGATTTGAGGAAACTTCTTCGGGGGGAGAGAAAGTAGATAAACTCAATAATAATTGTCAATGTAATGAATTAAGTAACGAATTAAGTTATTGGAAATCCATAGTTGATATGCATGGATTAAATGTTCTAAATGCTGATCAAGAAAAAGCTTTATCAATGATAGAATCAATTAAGGATTCTAATTTAAAAGAAAAAATACTTAAAATCTTAATTAAAGAAGAATCACCTTTGATAGTTGAAGTCCCTTACCAATTAAGTGAGGTTTTACATAGATTCCAACAATCTAATGTTAAAGAAACACCTGTTTCAATTAATGATTTAAAAAGAGAAATAAATTTATTAAAATCTGAAATTTCTCAGATTAAAAATAATAATGAAGCTTTGTCAACAAGAATGACCTTATTAGAAACCAAATCTCTTAAATTAAAGGAAATACAAGATGTTGCTTCTTCTAGCAATACTGAAAAAGATCTTGCTTCTATCAGTAATACTGATTTAAAAGGATATTAAAGTCTGTTAGAACAAGTCACATCACAAAAATGGTTTGTGAAAATAACTCTAGTAATTAATAGAGATTTCATATTAGAAAATGAAATAGCACTTATTGATAGTGGTGCTGATTTAAATTGCTTACAAGAAGGAATAATTCCTACTAAATATTTTTCAAAAACTACTCAATCTCTTACTCAAGCAGGAGGAGATAAATTAAGAGTTAAATACAAATTATCTGATGCTTATATTTGTAATCAAAATATTTGTTTACCTACATCTTTTATTATGGTAAAAGGTCTTACCCATAGAATTATATTGGGAACCCCTTTTTTGCATAAAATTATGCCAATAATTAATATTGACCAAACAGGAATTTCTACCATAATAGATGGTAAAGAAATTATATTTGAATTTATCACAGATCCTCAGACCCGTATGCTTAATGAAGTTAGGGATGTTCTCTTAAATAAAGAAAAACAATTATGTTTTCTTAAGGAAGAGATAGGAATTTTGAATATTAATGAACAACTCAAAAGGAGTAATATTCAAAATCAAATTAAATTAATAGAGCAACAATTTACTAATGAAATTTGTAATAGTTTACCCAATGCTTTTTGGGATAGAAAGAAACACTTTGTTTCTTTACCTTATGTAGATAATTTTGATGAAAAACAAATACCTACTAAGGCTAGATCGGCTCAAATGAATCGAGAATATTTAGAATTATGTAAAAATGAAATTAACTCTTTACTAGAAAAGAAATTAATTAGAAAATCTGAATCTCCTTAGAGCTACACTGCTTTCTATGTAAATAACGCAGCTGAAAAGGAACGAGGTGTTCCTAGATTAGTAATAAATTATAAACCACTTAATAAAGTGTTAAAATGGATTAGATATCTAATTCCAAATAAAAAGGATTTATTAGATAGGTTGAATGAAGCCTTAATCTTTTCTAAATTCGATATGAAATCCGGATATTGGCAGATTCAAATTAGTGAATCTGATAGATACAAAACTGCCTTTACTGTCCCATTTGGACATTATGAATGGAATGTAATGCCCTTTGGATTAAAAAATGCTCCTTCTGAATTTCAGAATATTATGAATGATATTTTCAATCCATATACAGAATTTATAATTGTATATATTGATGATGTTTTAGTATTTTCTAAAACAATTGAACAACATTTTAAACATTTAAAAATATTTAAGAATTTGATAATTCATAATGGTTTGGTGGTATCTGCACCCAAAATGAAATTATTTCAAACTCAAGTTAGATTTTTGGGTCATAATATTGATCAAGGAAAAATTATTCCTATAGATAGAAGTATTGAATTTGCTTCTAAATTTCCTGATGTCATAAATGATACAAAACAATTACAAAGGTTTTTGGGTAGTCTAAATTATATTTCAGACTATTATGCTAATTTGGCTAAGGATACAGCTATACTGTATTCTAGATTAAAAAAGAATCCTAAATCTTGGACTGAGGAACATACGCAAGCAGTAAGAATCATTAAATCAAAGGTAAAATGTCTACCTTGTTTGTCTTTGGCAAATCCAAACTATTTTAAAATAGTAGAAACAGATGCTTCCGATATAGGATATGGAGAAATGACAATCCCTAATAGGGAAAGAGGTCGCGGTAATGACCGTGGTCGAGGAAATGGGAGTAACAATATATTACCCCATCAAGAATCAACTGTTCTTCTAATTGGAGATTGGACAGTATACCAATCTAGGTCAAGAAATGTGCAGCAATTACCTGCACCTCCAAGAAGGGAAGAATTAGCTTCCTCATCATCCAATAAGATGATATCATATAAAGAAATTGCAATTACTGAGAATACTCAGGAACAAGAATATTATGAGAATCCTATCACAGAATTTGTGATGTTCATTGAGGATGAAGATGAAGACCTCAAAATTACTAGAATTGATACCTGGTCAATTAAGACCAGATACCTCGAATCAAGAGGTTACCCAGGCCTCAATGGGCAAGCAAGACCTAATTGGAAATCTTGCTAAAAGTTAATGAATCAGTAACAATTACTCATCATTACAATAATAATAGTGATGAAAGTTTTATAAACTATAGCAAATGCCATATCAATAAGATATTGCTCCCTAGAGAATGGGGATTAAACCCCAAAGGGGAAAAAGCTATAAAGATAGCTGAAGGGAAATATCTCTTTTATAATTATTGGGATTATATCCCAGCCTTTTCAAAGGTATTTAATTATCAAAACCCCAAAAACAAACATTCTTGGTTTTTCTCAATAAATCCAGAAATTCTGGAAAAACCAGTTCCAAATTGGATTTACTACTGGTGGTCAAAATTTGGCCCTTCTTTGGAAATTTTACCAAAAGAAATTATGGATTTATATAATCCTTGGTGTGACAATAGTCCACTAGTTGCACAATTGCAAACAGAAAAATTAATTTATGGACAATGTCCTTTCGTATTTTTTACAAAATTCCAAATTCCATGGATTTGGAGATGGACAATATCCATCACTCATGATAATCTTGATATTCCAATTTTACAAAGAAACTTCTTTTTCAAATGGTGGAGTAGAATGGCTCCTGAAGATATTTGTAAATTAACAGTTAATATTCAAACTGTTATTAATGATGACGTAATAAAGGTCCCAAGGAACAATGTTTCCAACAAGACTCAATGAGCAATCTGAAAAATTATTTTCAAAAAAAATATCCCCAGGAATCGGAGGAGAAAATTATGGTGAAAGTGCTGGACCATATAAAGAACCAATTCCTTTCGGCATTTCCCAATCAGTCAGCAAAGGATGATGATTCTATGAAAACAGTGTCATCGCAGGGGTCACTTGACTCCATTAATACTTTCGATTGTCTGGCAGGAGAGACTCCGCCTGAGCCAACTCAAGGAGATATTTGGGACTCGTTAATAGAGGCAATATCTCAGCAGGCTAAAGCTGCATCAAAGGGGAAAGCCCCGGCCAAAGATTAAAGGTTAAATGGCGGACAATCCAGTCAAACAATCGTTTGAAAAATTTAATAAATTAGAGGATAAGCTCCTAAAAGAAATTAAGGAGCTTAAAGAAGAAATAAAAGAAGAAAAAAGAAAGGGAGTATGTCCGGTGATAGAAATACTCCGAAACCAATTACTACTGTCGAAAAAGAGAAGGTTACAGTTAAATCAAAGACTGATAAAAATAAAGCAACGCTGTAATATCACAGGTTGAATAATGAAGACCGCACTACTTCAAGTCGGTAGCTAAAGACAAGGGATAATCATGTCAGCAAAAGAAGACAATGGACTTTCTAGCAATAATGGTTGCTTTAGACAGTAAGAATCTTGCTTTTTAAAAGTAAAGTAGAGAAGTTTGTTTTCTTTTAAGAAAGTCATTATTGATAGTGACGATGGGGCCCAATGTGTACCCGGCTTCAATAATGTTACTTACTTTTGTAAAAGTTGTTTGTTTTATTTCTTTTGTAAAGGAGTGGTGTCCAGAATGGACAGGTGTCTGTAATAGTGTCTCCTCTCCATCTATATAAGGAGAGCTTGTATTCAGTTGTAAGCAAGCTTCAATTCACGCTTCAAAAAACACGCTTCAATTTACGTTTGAAAATTAATAGAAAGAATTTTCTTTCATACTCTCTCTCTCTCTCTAAAACTTCTCACACACTCACACACACACTCCGTCTCCATCCCTTATATAGATGGAGGGGAGACACTATTACAGACACCTGTCCATTCTGGACACCACTCCTTTACAAAAGAAATAAAACAAACAACTTTTACAAAAGTAAGTAACATTATTGAAGCCGGGTACACATTGGGCCCCATCGTCACTATCAATAATGACTTTCTTAAAAGAAAACAAACTTCTCTACTTTACTTTAAAAAAGCAAGATTCTTGCTGTCTAAAGCAACCATTATTGCTAGAAAGTCCATTGTCTTCTTTTGCTGACATGATTATCCCTTGTCTTTAGCTACCGACTTGAAGTAGTGCGGTCTTCATTATTCAACCTGTGATATTACAGCGTTGCTTTATTTTTATCAGTCTTCGATTTAACTGTAACCTTCTCTTTTTCGACAGTAGTAATTGGTTTTGGAGTATTTCTATCACCGGACATACTCCCTTTCTTTTTTCTTCTTTTATTTCTTCTTTAAGCTCCTTAATTTCTTTTAGGAGCTTATCCTCTAATTTATTAAATTTTTCAAACGATTGTTTGACTGGATTGTCCGCCATTTAACCTTTAATCTTTGGCCGGGGCTTTCCCCTTTGATGCAGCTTTAGCCTGCTGAGATATTGCCTCTATTAACGAGTCCCAAATATCTCCTTAAGTTGGCTCAGGCTGAGTCTCTCCTGCCAGACAATTGAAAGTATTAATGGAGTCAAGTGACCCCTGTGATGACACTGTTTTCATAGAATCATCATCCTTTGCTGACTGATTGGGAAATACCGAAAGGAATTGGTTCTTTATATGGTCCAGCACTTTCACCATAATTTTCTCCTCCGATTCCTGGGGATATTTTTTCTGAAAATAATTTTTCAGATTGCTCATTGAGTCTTGTTGGAAACATTGTTCCTTGGGACCTTTATTACGGTCATCATTAATAACAGTTTGAATATTAACTGTTAATTTACAAATATCTTCAGGAGCCATTCTACTCTACCATTTAAAAAAGAAGTTTCTTTGTAAAATTGGAATATCAAGATTATCATGAGTGATGGATATTGTCCATCTCCAAATCCATGGAATTTGGAATTTTGTAAAAAATACGAAAGGACATTTGTAAGTACCCAAATCTGGCTCATGCCTTCCGGTTAAGTTTCCCGGCAATTTCGGCAAGTTTCCCGGCAATTCCCTAGACTTTCCTAGAGTTCCAGAGCAATTTCGGAACTGTTCCAAATCACCTAAGGGGTGAAGGGACTGCTTGGAGCTAAAGAAACACGTTTTTCTTTTATGAGGAATTCCCTTCTAGAAGACTGCCACCTTGCATGTTTCTAGAAGGAACTGGATGTGGCTATTTATGTCGTGCGACATACTAGGCCATGAAGACTTCTAGAAGCTTGCCACCTTGCATGTTTCTAGAAGGAAAACGGTTATGGCTTGTTATGTCGTGCGACATACTAAGCCCATGCATGCAGCCTATAAATAGAGGCCTTCACCTCTCATTTTGGGTACATCCTTTTTCACTCCCCAGTATCCCTCTGATAAAATACGTCCAGTAGCCTAGTCTCTCTCCTCATATACACCCAAAACTTACAAATCCTCCCAAAATCACCCACCATTCAACCAATCCCACACACACTTCCCGCACACATCAAGAACCAAAGGTTCTCATTTAACCAAGGCTTGATCTCAGTCCCCGGAGGTTGCTGTTTGAAGGCTCCTATATCTAACTTGATATAGGGAGTCGTGGTCTTCAAGGGTAACGATTTTCTACCCTTTTCCTTTCCCTATCTTCATTATACATGAGATTTATATGCTAAATGTGTTAATAATGATATATCATGATTAAAGTTGCATGCTTTAGTATCATATTGCCCAGATCCACATCTGATTGCATACCATTTCATGTAAAAACTCCGGCTTGGCATTGTTTTTGCATGAACACTCGAGATGAGTGTGGATCCCTCATATCCACACCCTTTTGAAGTGTTCACTATTGAAATACTTGCTCTCTGAGATCTATTTGTGAAGTCACTTGGCTATATCAATGCCTTGTTACCTCTGTAGATCCCAGCTGTAAGGTTTCTGCAAAGTGGCTAAGTATGTCACGCGACATAGGCAGCCTATGTCACGCGACAACTTTGGCCATTATGCAGAGACTTCATCTTTTCAAGCTGTAATCTGATTTTTACCTTTTCCAAGTTATAATCTCATATCAATCTGCATTTAAACTAAGATTTTTGCATATAAAGTAGTATCATTTGCATCAAAAGAACATCTTCTTCATCAAAAAGGCATCTTTTGCATCAAATTGCATCCTTTGCACTCAAAGTCTCTTTTCACATTAAAGATGCATCCTTTGCACCCAAAAACTCATTTTCATACATAAAAATGCATCCTTTGCTTTCAAAATAACAGCTTTATGCATTATTTGCACCTAAAATGCTATTTTTCCACAAAAAATGCATCCTTTGCACAAAAATCATTTCTTTACATAAAAAGCATCCTTTGCAACCCAAAATGTCATCTTTTCACTAAAAATGTCATTTTTACATGCATTTCCCTAGTCCCCATTAGCAACCTCGGAACGGACCGGTGTAAAGATCCTATCTTTACATCGTTTCTTCCATTAAAGGTTTCATAATTTCTTTAGAAAGGGATAACCTTGAACCCAATATCTCCGATTATCGCTTGAGACGAGCACGAATGCTTCAATATAAGCTCAATCGTCTCAACGCGTAGGATTGATGGGCTAAGGACCCTCCTTTTCTAAAGAACCTCATTTTTTACTATAAAAGGGAGTCATTCTCTCGATCACGCAAGTCCCGAGGTTAAAAAGCGATGATCACAAGTCCAAAATGAGGACGGGATAAAAATCCCGAAAACATAAAAAATCTAAGGAATCCCGAGCGACAACCAATAAATGGTTTGTACGTCCGGAAGACAACTTGGGACATCCCCCCCCTCTTTTTAAACACAAGCACGCAAGCAAGCATGATAAATGGAATCTTGGGAGACTTGCTACGGCAAGGCACTTTGGGTGAACGACGATCCGTTCTTCCCAAGGGGTAACTTAACCTCCGAACCCATAAAAATCCTTTTTTTCAAAGTTTTGAGGAAATCAAAATGGCGTGGCGACTCCGTTTTTCAAACTAAACCGGATGTCTTCAAACTCGCGTGAATCCACAACTTTGGGCACACATTCACAACATTGTCCATAAATTAATTTTTCTGTTTGCAATTGTGCAACTAGTGGACTATTGTCACACCAAGGATTATATAAATCCATAATTTCTTTTGGTAAAATTTCCAAAAAAGAGCCAAATTTTGACCACCAGTAGTAAATCCAATTTGGAACTGGTTTTTCCAGAATTTCTGAATTTATTGAGAAAAACCAAGAATGTTTGTTCTTGGGGTTTTGATAATTAAATACCTTTGAAAAGGCTGGGATATAATCCCAATAATTATAAAAGAGATATTTCCCTTCAGCTATCTTTATAGCTTTTTCCCCATTGGGGTTTAATCCCCATTCTCTAGGGAGCAATATCTTATTGATATGGCATTTGCTATAGTTTATAAAACTTTCATCACTATTATTATTGTAATGATGAGTAATTGTTACTGATTCATTAACTTTTAGCAAGATTTCCAAATTAGGTCTTGCTTGCCCATTGAGGCCTGGGTAACCTCTTGATTCGAGGTATCTGGTCTTAATTGACAAGGCATCAATTCTAGTAATTTTGAGGTCTTCATCTTCATCCTCAATGAACATCACAAATTCTGTGATAGGATTCTCATAATATTCTTGTTCCTGAGTATTCTCAGTAATTGCAATTTCTTTATATGATATCATCTTATTGGATGATGAGGAAGCTAATTCTTCCCTTCTTGGAGGTGCAAGTAATTGCTGCACATTTCTTGACCTAGATTGGTATACTGTCCAATCTCCAATTAGAGGAACAGTTGATTCTTGATGGGGTAATATATTGTTACTCCCATTTCCTCGACCACGGTCATTACCGCGACCTCTTTCCCTATTAGGGATTGTCATTTCTCCATATCCTATATCGGAAGCATCTGTTTCTACTATTTTAAAATAGTTTGGATTTGCCAAATACAAACAAGGTAGACATTTTACCTTTGATTTAATGATTCTTACTGCTTGCGTATGTTCCTCAGTCCAGGATTTAGGATTCTTTTTTAATCTAGAATACAGTATAGCTGTATCCTTAGCCAAATTAGCATAATAGTCTGAAATATAATTTAGACTACCCAAAAACCTTTGTAATTGTTTTGTATCATTTATGACATCAGGAAATTTAGAAGCAAATTCAATACTTCTATCTATAGGAATAATTTTTCCTTGATCAATATTATGACCCAAAAATATAACTTGAGTTTGAAATAATTTCATTTTGGGTGCAGATACCACCAAACCATTATGAATTATCAAATTCTTAAATATTTTTAAATGTTTAAAATGTTGTTCAATTGTTTTAGAAAATACTAAAACATCATCAATATATACAATTATAAATTCTGTATATGGATTGAAAATATCATTCATAATATTCTGAAATTCAGAAGGAGCATTTTTTAATCCAAAGGGCATTACATTCCATTCATAATGTCCAAATGGGACAGTAAAGGCAGTCTTGTACCTATCAGATTCACTAATTTGAATCTGTCAATATTCAGATTTCATATCAAATTTAGAAAAGATTAAAGCTTCATTTAACCTATCTAATAAATCCTTTTTATTTGGAATTGGATATCTAATCCATTTTAACACTTTATTAAGTGGTTTATAATTTATTACTAATCTAGGAACACCTCGTTCCTTTTCAACTGCGTTATTTACATAGAAAGCAGTGCAGCTCCAAGGAGATTTAGATTTTCTAATTAATTTCTTTTCTAGTAAAGAGTTTGAAATTGTCTATGGCTAAGAACTTATGAGACGAAACTCACAAGGTGAGATAAAACTCACAGGTGTTGTTCTTAGTGTTGATGACACTAACAACAACACATTCACCAATTCTAGAAAAAGCACAAATCAATAGAAATAAATATAATTTGCAGCGGAAGAATTAAAGCAATACACAAGAATATAATTTTTATCAAGTTATATAAATATATAACTTGATGGGTGCCTAAAAGGCAAGACCTTTCTATTAATAATATGAATTCAATACAAGGTCAAGGTTGTTCCTTAATGATAAACGAACCCTGATATAAGGAACAACATACACGAATTCTCTCTGTAAATAAACACTCAAAAACCTCACAAAAATATAAAAATCTATATGAAATATTCAAGTGTTGGACAAAGTGTTGCCGACACCGAATGGCAACACTTGAGAGCGTAATTCTACTTTTCTTGTGCAGGATTTGCGTTTACGAATTGGATGATCTTCAATGAAGATCCACCGCACTATTTATAGGCCACAAAGTCTTGGAGCCTACTCAAATGATCAGCCAATGTACTTTGGGTTTGTTTCCTCATTTTATGCCTTCTCGCCTTCATTGTAGGAGACCTAGTCTTATCTTGCTTCTCATGCTTGTACCTCTTAGCTTTGATTGCCTTGTACTCGACTTGTTCTCCCCGTAATAGCCGAATAAAATATCTCCTGGCTTGGTCATCAATTAAACAAATAAACACATGTTTATTTGTTAACTTCTTCTTCTTCTTCGTGATTAACGCCTGGGCTGTTTCTGTTGCTGATTTTAAGCTCATTTTAAGGTGACTAACTACTGTTATATAAACATTGATTTACCCATTAATATTTGTGAAAAATACAGTAACTAACTCAGTGTCGCCAATTCCAAATGGCAACACTTTTGGCAACACCAAAGGCAACACCGGTTTGCAACACTTGGGATGACATTCATGACAACACATGATCTAACATTAACAATCTCCCCCATAGTTACTGATTTCTTCACAAAATACCAATGTGATGATCTTTTCAAAAACAGTTAGTCAAACTTAACTAAAACCACAAAAAATGCTACGAGATTTTGATAGCGGCAACATAAACCTTCAGGCAATGTTTTGAAATATTTTTCAATCCAAAACATCAACCATTAAGCAAATGAAGTATCAAAATCTTTACAAAAATCTCCCCCTTAATACGAAATTAATAACTAACCAAAATAATTATTAAAATCTTAAACCAACCATTCCACCATTCAACAAAAAAACATCCATCCAAGTTTGAAGAAAATTCCAGCCGAAACAAAGAAAGAAAATAAACAAATAAAATTTGTTTAAGCATTACAAACCAAAATAAAACAAATAAAATTGTTTTTGTTCCAAACCACCAAAATCAACCACCATTCAAACCAACCATCTTTAAACCGCATTTCCAGCTCCTTCACCTCCCTCTCGCTGTCCCACTTGGCCCAAAGCACCATTTCCACTCCATCATCATCATCACGCCTTGGTGGCTTATCTCCCTATTTTGGAAGAAATCAAATCCACCATTTTCATCATGTCGGTGCGCATGTCCAACCACCCCCGAATTATCGAGTCAATGTGCTTGACCCGACTATTGAAAAAATTAAGTACCATAGCAAAGCATCAACCATTACAGAGCGGTGTTGCCGAAGTGTTGCGCCTGTGGGCGACACTTGGGGCGACACCGGTAGCGTGGGCAGAAACCTGGAGGAGCATTTGTAACCAAAACCCAAGGTAAATCCCGTGCCTATCACCTTCAAGAAAGTGTTTGGTAATTCCGTAATAAAATGTGCTTTTCAGAGATATTATCACCATTCCAAGGCTTAAGGTTTTGGTACATTAGGACTTGGAAAATAAGGGAAGGAAAAATGAAGGAGGAGGTCTTTTTCTTCTTAGCCCATGCGCAAGGTGAGCAAATACAAGTCTCCCAAAGTTAACTCTTTGTTTCTTGCCTAGTTTGTACAACAAATTAGCTTGCTCAAAAGTGACCGTGTTCTCGTTTGCCGTAGGAAGCCAATTTGTTATACAAATCTTGTGGAGCACGCTAAACAAAGAAGTGAGATGGGTAGACCTAAAGTGATCAGACCAAATGGTGATTCTCCCTCCGAGCTTAAAAAGGTGGCTAAGGCATTAGGATCATATTCCAAACTCTCATCTTCGACATTAGGGAGGCCGAATGCCTTGTTGATGATCAAGGGATTAAAATCATAGATATTGCCCCTAACAAAAATCTTTCCATAATGAGGGGTATTCCTATCATCAATATTATCCCTAAGATGAGCATAGAAATTCCTAACCACACTTTCAATGTACGATGACACTTTAGTCACCGTAGGCAAAAACATCCTATCCTCCAAAACCGATACACACCTAACTCCTTGAATTGAGTCACATACATATTCTTTTCATTCAGAATTTTCTTCTCAGAATCTTCAACAAACTTATCTAAATTTGTTTCACCATAAAATTCATCCGAAAGAAAAGGACGTTCATAAAATCCAAAGGACTCATAATCTGACTTTGTATCCTGAGAGGGATTAGGAGAGTGTACCTCAGGCCAGGAAATAGGAGAATACGAAGGAGAACTCGATTGTGCTTTGGTCTTGGCGGAGTGTTGCTTCAGGTGTTGCCATTTCATCGGCAACACTTGGGGCGACACCACCAGAAATTTTCTGTTTCTTCTTCAACTTGGACTGAGCTTCAGCAAGGGTTTCTTCATCTTCCAACCAAGCTTCTTCATCCTCATCAGAAGATGATGAGGGCTCCTTTGTCTCTTTAAAAGCTGGGTCCGAACCTTCCTCGGACGAAATGTTGAGAGAAGAACTCGAGCTATCCTCCACATTTCTACCGGATCATCACCGTGTTGGAAGGAATCTTGGACTGAACAAGGTTTTGATCCTCTCGTATTGTCTACGCACTCCACCCCTAAAAGACGAAGAGGCATCAACCGCCTTTCTCTTCTTGGTCTTCTTTTGAGGGGCGAAGGTGAGCTCTATGGAGGGTAGCTTGGAAGATTAATAGGAATGGGAATTTTGGAAGGATCATAGACAACAATGTCTAATGAGGGTGAGGTTGAGGGTGTGGCCGAAAGTGTCGCAGGGGATATCTCCATTGGAACGGCGACATTTGAGGCAACACTAGAGGGAGCTAGAGGCGAAATTTCCATGGGTGATGAAATTTGGGGTGAATTTTTGGTGCTTGCCATGGAAGATTGAAGAAGAATGAAGAAGACGAAGAACAGGGCAAGGGTTTCGGTTTAACGCCTAGAGAGAGAGAGAGCAACGAGAAGAGAGAGAGAGAGAGGGTTTAGAGAGGTTTTAATGAGTGAATAGTGGTAGGATTTAATTGATTTGACAATGTCAAATTAATTAAATCTCCACTTATCTCTCAAAAATCCCAACAAACTCAAGTGTTATCCGCCATTTTTAAAATTTTTTTTTTTTTTTTTTTTTTTTTTTTTAATTTTTATAATTTTTATAATTTTTAATAATAACTAAACATAATTTTAGTAATATCCATAAAATTGTGTTTTTCAAAATTCAAAGTGATGAATTTTAAAAAATAGATATTACAAAAATTACACTTAGATTGACAAAAATAAAAATTTTTGCTAAAAACCTTTTAAATTTCACAAACTCTAAATATAAGCAAATAGACTTTTGGAGATTTAAAATTTAATTAACAAAAACAAAAATAAGAAAATAAAAATTAATGTAGCATCTACTAATGTGTTACTAGCAATGTTGCGTGACACACAAGGCAACATTTTTAAATAAAATCCCCTTGATATTTTTTAACATATATAACTATACTTTCTTAGGCAATTTTTAAGCACACTTTACACTTTATTTATTTACAAGGAAGCATCGTAGTAGCGAGCTCCGTGCCCCGAGTTTTTTATTAAAGTGTAAAGCTACAATTAGTAAGTTTTATACCTTTCAAGTAGGGTACACTGTAGTAGCGAGCTCCATGTCCCTAATACTTAGTATAAAACACTACATTATATTCCCTTTGGGAATTTTCACAAGCTTTGCCCTTTTTTTTTTTTTTAAATATCAACCAATATGAGTGACTTTGTCACTTTTTAGCACAAAGGGGTATTTTATAAAAAAAATGTTAACCTTAAGAATGTACACATACTAGAACAGAAAGGTCAGTAAATGCCCCCCATTTGGGATTAAACTAGCTATATTTTTTTTTTTTTTTAAATTTTAAAGATAATATACAACTCATACAAAGTGTTCTTGGCGACGTGTTGGTAACATCAAGGCAACACTAACAGATTTATAGAAAACATAGACCAAGAGATTTTTTCAAACTTGAAAATCTCTCATGGTCCAAGGCTTTGGTCAAAATATCAGCAAGTTGATGTTTTGTATCAATATGCTCTATTTGGATCAATTCCTTTTCTACTAAATCTCTTAAAAAATGATGGCGGATATCAATGTGCTTAGTGCGTGAGTGTTGTACAGGGTTTTTGGAAATATTTATAGCACTCAAATTGTCAAAATACATGGTCAAGATATTACTATCAAGACCATAGTCATCAAGCATGTGTTTTAACCATATTAGTTGAGAACAACAACTCCCTGTCGCCACATATTCGATTCAGCGGTCGAGAGAGAAACACAGTTTTGCTTGCGATCGTACCATGACACTAGATTATTACCCAAGAAAAGACAACCCCCACTAGTACTCTTTTCTCGTCATCTATATCCCGCCCAATCGAGTCACTAAAACCAACTAAGTTGGTATTAGTGTCTTTGGTGAACCAGATTCCCAATTCACTTGTCCCACACATACTTGATGATTTTCTTGACAAAGCATTTAGGTGAGAAATTTTAGGAGCTGATTGATATCTAGCACAAACACCTACGCCGAACATTATATCGGGACGACCGGCAGCAAGATAAAGAAGACTACCTATCATGGATCTATACAGAGTTGGGTCAACATCCTCCCTGCCCGATCTTTGGTTACCTTAAAAGATGATCCCATAGGTAATTTAGAGCTCTTGGCACTCTCCAATCCAAATCTTTTCACGGACTCTTAGCATACTTGCTCGAGTGATGAAGATTCCATCATTCGATTGTTTCACCTGCAATCCTAGGAAATAATTAAGTTCTCCTATCATGCTCATCTCAAATGTAGATGTCATAGCTTCCACAAAATTTTGTAAACATATTTTAGATGTGGAACCATAAACTATGTCATCAACATAGATTTGAGCAATGACAAGCTCTTTATTTTCCCTAAGAATAAATAATGTCCTATCGGCTTCTCCTCTAACAAATCCATATTCAAGAAGGAAGCTTGTTAGACGCCCATACCATGCACGAGGAGCTTGTTTTAAGCCATATAAGGCCTTATCAAGTCTCGTATACATGGTGCAGGGTGGAATGGGTCTTCAAACCCTTTGGGTTGCTCAACATAGATCTCTTTATCTAAATACCCATTCAAGAAAGCCGCTTTGACATCCATTTGGTGCAATGTGATTTTGAGATAACAGGCTATAGCAAGAAGAAGTCTTATTGACTCAATTCTAGCCACAGGTGCAAAGGTCTCGTCAAAGTCGATTCCTTCCACTTGTGTATAGCCTTGAGCCACAAGACGAGCTTTATTACGAACAATATTACCCAATTCATCAGATTTGTTTTTGTAAATCCATTTAGTTCCAATAATGTTAGAATTTAAAGGACGTGGAACTAAACACCAAACCTCGTTACGGGTAAATTGTTCAAGCTCTTCTTGCATAGCTTGAATCCAGAATTTATCATTTAAGGCCTCAATCACATTTTTTGGTTCAACAGAGGAAACGAAAGCAGGAGTGTTTTACCCGAGAGTATGTGGAGGACATACACACATATCTAACCATATCTCTGTAATCAAGCGGCTCCTTGTTCCTTGTTCTAACCCCTTCATTAACATCACCAATTACTTGAGTAATGGGATGATAATTTCTAATTCGAGCCGGGGATCTCTCCCGCCTTGATGGTACACCAATCCATCTTCTCCTTCGAGTCCTTTGCTCTCGGAATTTCCAGCCACTGTTACGTTCTCTGTGTTGCCTCGGGTGTTGCCATTTCGGGCGACACTTGGAGCAACACTTGAATCTGTGGCTGCAATGGCTGAATCAGTCTGTTCCAGCCCTTTGTTCGACTTCTTCTAGTAAGGTCGAGGTATATCATCATTTGGTTCTCTGTGGCACTCAAGTAATCGTTAAATTCAATATTTACCGATTCTTGAATCACTTTTAACCTCAAATTATAGACACGATAAGCATATTGTTTTGAGAGTAGCCAAGAAAGATGGCTTTGTCACTCTTAGAATCAAGTTTTCCTAAGTATTCCGGTCATTTAAAATGTAACACAAACACCCAAACACATGAAAATAGTGAACCGTAGGTTTCTTTCCATTTAAAATCTCATAGGGTGTCATAGTTGTACCAGGTCTTAAGAAAACTCTATTTGTAGTGTGACAAGCCGTGTTTAATGCTTCGGCCCAAAACCTTTAGAAATATTTCTAGCAATTAGCATAACACGAGCCATTTCCATTAAAGTCCTATTTTTCCTTTCACCAACACCATTTTGTTGTGGTGTTTTGGAGTCTTGAAAACTCATGGTGTATCCACTTTTTACTACAAAAAGTAGAAAAGGAGATGTTTTCAAATTCTCTACCATGATACGATCTTATTCGAAAAATAGGAGAACAAAACATGTTTTTGATTTTAGAGACTAAGTGAGTAAATTTATCAAAAGTTTCAGATTTTTCTCTTAAGAAATACACCCATGTAAACCTAGAAAAATCATCAACTATTACATAAACATACTTCTTACCTCCCAAGCTTTCTACCTCAATAGGACCCATCAAGTCCATATGTAGAAGCTGAAAACAATGTGTTATTCCTGAGTGTTGCTCATTGTGTTGCTCAACAACCGTGAGCAACACGAGTTTGCTTACCCTTTTGACAGTCACCACACATCACGGTGTTTTTGAGGTCTAGTTTAGGAACACCATTGACGGCATTATGTTTGATAATCTTCTCAAGATTTCTATAATGAGAATGACCTAACTTTTGATGCCATAACCTAATATCATCAAGTTTTGTCAAATTGCACAGCGATTTATTACCAACCGGATAGCAATTATCACTTGATCTTATTCGATCATGACACAAAAGTTAGTGTTATCAAACACTTCACAGAGGTATTTTTATTGAATTTTACCTCCAAATTGTCATCACATAGTTGGCTAATGCTAATTAAATTAGCAAGTAAACCATCTACGTGCAAGACATTTTTCAAAGGAGGAAAACCAACAATATCCAGTGTTCCTTTACCAACTATTTCACTCTTGCCTCCACCACCATAAGTCACCGAGCCTCCTTGAATAGGTTGGTACTCTGTTAGGAATGATTTTGTACCGAGTCATATGACGTGAACAACCACTATCAAAGTACCAAGTTCCTGCAATGTTAGTCCTTAAAGGCTGTATAAACAACATAGCATTTCAGTTTTTCCTTGGGTAACCAACCCTTTTTTGAAAATCTGGATTTACGTTCACCGGTGTTGCCATAAGTGTTGCCCGAGAAACCGGCGACACTTGAGGCGACACTTGAAGGCTGGACATTTTCTTTTGTGGGAAAATGCAATCGGTTTTAAATGTCAGGGTTTGTGACGGTATCCACACTCATTGGATTGATCGAGAGGAATCACTAGAAGTGCTACCCTTTTCCTTGACACGCTCTTTTACAAAACAATTTTTAGTTTCAACATCAAACAAGGAAGAGGTAATACTTTCAAGTGATTCTTGGAACCCAAGACCCGGCTTTCGAGGCTTACTCAATTTGAGTATTTCATCCAATTTGGATGAACTCGTGTTGAGTTTTTTGAAGGTGGATTCGGCTAGGTTGAGTTTGGCCTTGATTTTATCAAGATCCAATTCTCTCTCTTGAGTTGAGCTTCTAGCCGAGTCAAGGAGTTCTTAAGATCTGATTTTCCTTTTTCAAGAAAACCACCATCTTATTCTCCTTTTTCCATTCCACGAGGAGAGATTTATAGAGGTTTTTAATTCACAAATAAGTTCATCTTTATCAAGATCATCCTCTATAATCTCTTCGAATTTAAATCAGTTGAACCATGCAAATTAAGATCATTTAAAGAATCATACCTGTGAGTGTTGTGCCAAGTGTTGCCAATTCTGGACGACACTTGGGGCAACACTTTACGAAGAAGTCACCAATGTTGTGTCAAGTGTTGTCAAATCTGTAACGACACTTGAAGTAACACTCTCGGTCGAAGGTAGCTCCTCTACCGTGGCCATCATGACTACTTGCTCCGTCTGTTCTTCTTTCTCCTCCGTTCCTTCCTCCTCTCCATCACTAAGAGATACCCACAAGTTTTTGCCCGCCTTTCTCAAGGTGTTAGCACATTCATTGGCATAGTGACCCCAACCGGAACAAGCATGACATTGAATAGATTCAATGTACTTAGGATCGGACCGGATCTTTTCCGAGGATGCACGCCTTGGTGGGATATCCTTTTGATTTGGAGGAGGACTTCTCCTTGGCACAAAACTAGAGGTTTTGGCCGTTTGGTCCTTAGCCTTTACCTGCACTTTGTTAAATTTTCTAACCATAGAATTATATCTCTTTGCAAGTAAAGCTACACTAGTATTTTCATCTAACTCCTCGAAGACTTCATCTTCATCGTCCACACATGTGTCCGAAGATTCGACTTTTAAGGCAATATTCTTGCCTTTAGAAGCCTCCGTTTGTTCATTGAGATTCAACTCAAAGTTTTTCAAAATACTCATTAAGGAGTTGATGTCCATTGTTGAAAGATTATGGGCCTCTTCAATAAATTTGAAACTTTAATATTAAAACGTTCGGGAAGAGTACGAATAGCTTTTGAAACAAGTTGTTTATTTGTAAAAGGCTCCCTAATACTTGACAAGCATTTGAAATATCAATCAACTTTTCAAAATAAGACGAGATGTCTTCGTTTTCACCCATTCTTAATCTTTCAAATCTACTAGTGAGACCTCTAAGCTTTGTTTCTCGGACACGCCATCTCCTTCACAAAATCTTTGTAAAGTATCCCAAGCATCTTTTGCAGAGGGACTATTTTGAATGAGTTTGAACATATGCATGTCAACCCATTCATAGATGGCATTCAGTGCCTTTTCATTGAAACTAGCAAGATTATTCTCTTCAATTGTCCACTCGAATTCAGGTTTGACTTGAACATCACCATCGTCATCCGGAGGAAGCATTGGAACAGAATAACCATTTAAAATAGATCGCCAAGCCCGAAGATCAATTGATTTGATATGCGAGCGTAGGCAAATCTTCCAATAAGCATAATTAGATCCGTCTAAAACCGGTAATCTCTTTTGATTAGGGTTTGCGGGATCATAAGCCATGACAAAAGGATCTAAACACTTAGTATATCAAGTGCTAGGCTCGATACCAATTGAAATTGTCTATGGCTAAGAACTTATGAGACGAAACTCACAAGGTGAGATAAAACTCACGGGTGTTGTTCTTAGTGTTGATGACACTAACAACAACACATTCACCAATTCTAGAAAAAGCACAAATCAATAGAAATAAATATAATTTGCAGCGGAAGAATTAAAGCAATACACAAGAATATAATTTTTATCAAGTTATATAAATATATAACTTGATGGGTGCCTAAAAGGCAAGACCTTTCTATTAATAATATGAATTCAATACAAGGTCAAGGTTGTTCCTTAATGATAAACGAACCACGATATAAGGAACAACATACACGAATTCTCTCTGTAAATAAACTCTCAAAAACCTCACAAAAATATAAAAATCTATATGAAATATTCAAGTGTTGGACAAAGTGTTGCCGACACTTTGAATGGCAACACTTGAGAGCGAATTCTACTTTTCTTGTGCGGATTTGCGTTTCGAATTGGATGATCTTCAATGAAGATCCAGCACTATTTATAGGCCACAAAGTCTTGGAGCCTACTCAAATGATCGGCTAACGACCTTGGGTTTGTTTCCTCATTTTATGCCTTCTCGCCTTCATTGTAGGAGACCTAGTCTTCTCTTGCTTCTCATGCTTGTACCTCTTAGCTTTGATTGCCTTGTACTCGACTTGTTCTCCCGAATAGCTGAATAAAATATCTCTGGCTTGGTCATCAATTAAACAAATAAACACATGTTTATTTATTAACTTCTTCTTCTTCTTCGTGATTAACGCACAAATTTCAAGCTTCGTTGCTGATTTTAAGCTCATTTTAAGGTGACTAACTACTGTTATATAAACATTGATTTACCCATTAATATTTGTGAAAAATACAGTAACTAACTCAGTGTCGCCAATTCCAAATGGCAACACTTTTGGCAACACCAGTGGCAACACTGGTTTGCAACACTTGGGATGACATTCATGACAACACATGATCTAACATTAACATAGTTAATTTCATTTTTACATAATTCTAAATATTCTCGGTTCATTTGAGCCGGTCTAGCCTTAGTAGGTATTTGTTTTTCATCAAAATTATCTACATAAGGTAAAGAAACAAAGTGTTTCTTTCTATCCCAAAAAGCATTGGGTAAACTATTACAAATTTCATTATTAAATTGTTGCTCAATCGATTTAATTTGAGTTTGAATATTACTCCTTTTGAGTTGTTCATTAATATTCAAAATTCCTATTTCTTCCTTAAGAAAACATAATTGTTTTTCTTTATTTAAAAGAACATCCCTAACTTCATTAAGCATACGGGTTTGAGGATCTGTGATAAATTCAAATATAATTTCTTTACCATCTATTATGGTAGAAATTCCTGTTTGGTCAATATTAATTATTGGCATAATTTTATGCAGAAAATGGGTTCCCAATATAATTCTATGGGTAAGACCTTTTACCATAATAAAAGATGTAGGTAAACAAATATTTTGATTACAAATATAAGTATCAGATAATTTGTATTTAACTCT